>JAJMJR010000048.1:0-45016 GCA_030569075.1 Suzukiozyma sphagnicola
TAACGCGTTTGACTTCTAATCAAAAGATTCCGGGTTCGACTCCCGGCGTGGGTTTGTTCCAACCAGCGGTTTTAGCTCAGTTGGGAGAGCGTCAGACTGAAGATCTGAAGGTCCTGTGTTCGATCCACAGAAATCGCATTTTTTTGTTTAAGAAAATCGTACCTCAAACAGTCACTTTATTTTAATGTTTCTTAACAATTTTATACTTTTACTTACTTTACATTCATTTTACTCGTTACATTTTTGACCTTTTAGTCTACGTTTCTTTCGTGTCACTGGAAACTTCAACCCATTCGTGAAAATGATTGACTTATCGTCATCAATTCTACCGTATTTCGAATGCAGCTCAAGTCATATTAGTTTATATCGAGTAAATTTAACAGATGAAATAGGTGACTTTGTTTATTCTATTCATTTAAATGAGAACAAATCAGTGCAATCCCTAGCGAAACTTCAATCCGGACATGAAATTACTGAAAAACACCATTATGTTGATAATTCATTGGAATCATTAAATGACAATAGTTTTAATTTTAAATTGGATTGTCCGTTATTAATTCAATTTCCCAGTAGTTACACCAAAATGAAATTATCAATTGGTCAAATTAAACCATTGCAATACTCGAGACCGCTATTTATTGTCAAATCAAAATTGCATAATATCACAGATATTCAAAATCATTTGCAAAATCAAAATAATACCAATTTGGAATTTGAAATCTCCAGGCTAGATACAGATTTGCCATCAGTAGATGAAGAAAAATTAGTCATAAACGACAGTTTCAATAACGAAAATATCAATGAAAAAGTGACGGTTTCTCTTTGGGAATTGAATGATTCAACAAAACAATACCAATTTTTGTTGAAATTCTGTATCTGGATTTGTCCCTCTTTAACTGAAAAAAATGCGTCCCATAGTTCAGCGACTTCTGATCCATATACCCATACCACTATCCAAAATCCTACCCAACACACTGATTCTAGTAGGGAATCTATCGCGACAGTAAAGGGCAGATCATCTATAGTACCTCACAAGATAATAACTGAAAATATTGGCTCAGATATTCCTACTACCAAAGAGCCTCTAGATAGCAGCACTCAATTGCCAGCGTTAAAAGTCGGTAACTTCAAAAAAGAATTTAATTTTGACATTGAAGATGGTCCCCATTTCAGAAATGCGATTAAAGCATACGATTCTGATCTTCACCATTATAAAAAGGCATGCTTGAAGCTCTATGATGAATTGAAAAATTTGGAATCTAGTGTTACTCGATTATCCTCTGCAAAAGTAAGGTGTATGACCCAAGTTCGTCACATTATTAATTTTCAATTTAATCCAATATTGAAAGAATTGGGCTTCCCTAGTGAACTAGAATCCAAAGTGGATGCATTATTTGAACCTATTGAGAGGAATCTTAAGTTTTTAATCTCCGATGTCTTTAATGTGACCCAAGTTAAAAAGATTTGCCAGAACTTAACTTCATATTCACCAAAGGAATCGAGAAACAAGAATGATGTACATGATATATTGGAGCATTCCAAGAAAATTTTCGAAAATAATTCTAAAGATTACTACGCTTGGTTAAACAAGTACCTATCAAACGAGAAAGGGCGACCAGAATCTAAATTATTAAGTAAGCGAATGGATTTCGAATTATCAAAATTCGATTATTTGAATCATTTAAACTCTATTACAAATAATCAATATAGTAATAAGTTTCTAGAGGGACTTTTCAAGTTTTTAAATTTAAAGTTTGACAAAGAAACGTACCTTCAATATGATGTTTTCAAAGATGTCAAACAAAACAAAGCTTTGCTACCAACTAAATACTATATTTACTTGCTAGTATTATCGAGATTCAATAGCGAGAAAGGTAAATTTAGACAATTAATAGAGGCCAGCTCCACAAACGAGGAATTAACAAAAGTTATTCGCTATAGTACTTTGATCCATAATAGTTTAGATCTTGTTGAACTCGATAGTACAATAGTTGACGAAGATAACTTAGAATTGATTTTTGAAAATTCTTACGATGTAGAATCACCAACGAATTTTTACCATGATGCTGATATGTCAGGAATTTTATATGCTCTTGGGGGAAAAGGTAAGCCAGGATGGCACAAGGAATGGGTTGTATTAAAAAATGGTCTATTAATGGAATTTGCAGATTGGAGAAAGGGAAGGACGCCGATCAATGTGCCTATTGAGATAGCTCTTTCTAATGTGAAAATAGTATCATATGAGAAACGACAAAATTGTATTGAGGTCAATACCTCAACGGGAAATAAGCATGTTTTCCAAGCTATCAACGCTGATGAAGTAAATAAATGGATAAGGGCATTATACCAGGCAGGACAAGTTGTTAATACAACTAGGTTGAAGCAATCGTTGAAACCGCAGCTGACGTCTACTGGAAGTAATGTAAACCGTCCCAAATTAAGTGTTCGAACTAGCAGTAAACATTTTGTTGCTGGTACTTCTGGTGATCGGTCTATTTCTCCAATTTCGATAGTATCGAAAACAATACAGGAAGTTAACTATTTGGAATTAGTACGGTCTCAAGCTGATAGTGATAATACTATTTGCCTCGATTGTGGATCCAGGGAAGCGGTTGAATGGGTATCGATAAATTTGCTTATTGTTGTTTGCGTTGAATGTGCATCTAGCCATCGAAATTTAGGCTCGCATATCTGTAGGGTCAGATCGTTAAGGCTTGATACCTTCGATGATGAACTACAATATCTTCTACAGTACGTCAATAATCGAAGAGCCAATTTAACATTAGAAACACATCTAGATTTACCCAAACCTTCGCCCACGTCTAGTGCCCTCGAACGACTTGAATTTATTAAAATGAAATATGTGGCCAAAAGATTCAGTAGACAAATTGATGATGTTGGAACTCTCTTAATAAAATCTATTCAAAAAATCGATATTGTTAAAGTATTAGAAGCGATCTTATGCGGAGCAAATGTTGATATTAATATTCAAATCAAAGTTGCAAATAGCGAAGAAACTCAAATTGTTAGTTTATTTGAGTACTCGCTAAGAAAGTACATTGAAGTCGAAGCATCGGTGCCCTGCAAAAGATTATTTGTTATTAGTGAATTATTAATCTTAAATGGGTGCGAAATCGATAGTACTACAGTTGTCAATAAAGATATGGGGTTAACAGATGATGCTGTACATTATTGGCAACTTAGAAGTGGGAAATTTTGATCCTATATAGCGCTAACTAAGTTTAATTTGCTTCGAGTTCTCATTTTCATTGTAGTTAAATTTGTAGATGTTTCTCAGACTCTAACCAAATTTTCAAAAGTTAGTTTCTAGTGTTATTCCAAATAAGAGCAGAAAAGCAACTGGATACATCACAAAAGCTTAAACATAAGGAATACTTCAAATTACGCTGTATCCTTCGAGCACTCCAACTTTTAATCGTATTGTATATAAATTGAAGTTACCTAAATATGCATGGAACCTGGTGCTCTGCAGGAACACATATTTTTAGTTTGTGGTTGCAAAAACAACCACAATCGAAAATGAAAGGAAGTATTAAAGTCAACTTTACTGTATTGATAGTTCTGCTGGATTAAATGTCAATAGAGCCTTATAATTTAGTGGCTTGTATTGGTTCTGGGAATTTTGGTGATGTTTATAAAGCAGTTGGTCCGGCAAACCAAGTTTTTGCTATTAAAGTAATTAATTTAGAAGAATCTTCCGAAGAGTTAAAAGTGTTGATTCAAGAGATTCAATTTTTATCAAGGATGAATAATCGGTATATTACCAAATACTATGAAACGTTTGTTGAAAATGCCAACATGTTTATAGTTATGGAATATTGTGGTGGTGGATCTTGTGGTGATTTATTAAAATATTGTAAACGATTTCTGGAAGAGTTAACTGGGTTAATTATTAAGGATGTGTTGCTGGCTTTGGTGTATCTTCATAAAGAACATAAAGTACATCGTGATATCAAACTGGCCAATATCTTGTTGACTGGTGATGGTGAAGTTAAAGTGGCTGATTTCGGGGTTAGTGGAGAAATTACTTTGACTCAATTTAAGAGGAACACTTTTGTCGGTACTCCATTTTGGATGGCTCCAGAAGTAATAAGCAGAAATAAGTCGGGTTCAAGAGGATATGATTTCAAAGCAGATATCTGGTCATTAGGAATTACTACCATTGAATTGGTTACTGGGTCTCCTCCATTATCACAATATGATCCAATGAAAATATTATTTGAGATTCCTAAAAACAAACCTCCAATTTTAACGGGTAAAGAATATAGTGATAATATTAAAGATTTCGTGAAGTATTGTTTGATTAAAGATCCTCAATTACGTCCAACTGCTAAAAAGTTGTCACATCATCATTTTATTACCAATAGAAAACATCAACATGCAGTTAAAGCCAATCTCATAAAATTGATTAATAAGAAAAATGCAAAAGTTTCAAATAGTCTATTATCTAAAACACCTCGTCATAGTATTGAACAAAACAATATGAACAATGAAATTATTTGGGATTTTGATACTTTTAAATCGATTCATTATAAAAACAAAATCCTTGGTAATGACAATGAGAATACTTCAATTAATTGGATGAATAATACAATCCAAAAAAACCAATTGACACACCATGAACTTTCCAATTCGGAATTATTATTCTATGCTCTACAACTAGTATACAATCGAGGACTTACACAACAAACTAGAAACAATGTTGAAACATTGATAAATACCCTTCTCGAATATGAATCTCGCCAACCAGGTTTATGTGGAGCAATTGTGGAAGAAATGGAACAATTACTAAAACATTAGTCAAATGCACAATTACGCTAGTAGATTGAATAAACAAAATTTATACAGAATAGTTACATGCCAACCTCCATGACACTTGTGTCTGAATCTACGTATACTGACCATTCTACTTTATCATGTACTTATAATTCTTTTAGACATTTCACTCTCATTACCTTCAACTAACACTTTACCTGTTTGTGCTACAGTTTACTTCTTAGTACCATTTTTTACAACAGAAAGCTACAGTGTAATGTAAACACAACAACACACAGCCTTGTATAGACATGGCTTCTTCAATCAAGCAGAAACACTAGCGTCCCTGTACTTCTTCAACTCTATTCCTTACACAAATCTCTCAAACTAAAGTTTAATTAGTTAATTGTCAATTGTGGAAGTGAAATGTTGCTCCGATTTGTGCATTATTACTCCTGTAGCTAATTAACTTCGTGTTATTCCGTTGCTTGCTACCGCGTCGCTCTGTTTTCATTGAAAACTTCCGCACCCATGAAACCTCGTGTCTAGGTCGGAGTCTAGCGAGGCAGGTTGAAAATTGGCTTTAGCCGAAGCTTGTTAAGGAGGTTCCAACGCGAATTTGCAACTACCGTGTTTCTCTAATGTTGCTAACTTAGTAGTAGATTGAAATCACGATTCACGTAAAATTTCTATGCAACACTTTTAATCTTGATTCAGTTTTTAACATCTAAAGTTATTAGTTTGTTTATCTACTTTGTTGTATCGTTCTCTTCTTTAGTATTTATGCTACAATGCAAATAGGTGCCAACTTCCTACAAGTACCAGGAGCAAGTGGTGCTGGTACACCGCAGACTCCTCGAGGTAATAAAACTAATGCTATAGCTAAACATACACCAACATTTAGTTTTGGATTAAGTTTCCTGCCATCATTCAATTTCAATTCTCCTATTGGAGTGTCGCCCCACAAGTTTTTCCAAACTTCTACCAATCTAAATAAAGTAATAGAACGAAATGGCGAACCGGTGATATTGTCAACACCTCCCAAATCGTCGAAATCGTTTCTAGACTCACTAACGTCGGCAAATTCAGCATCCACCCTCTCCTCGGCCAAGAAAAGCTCCCATGACCTTGACGATGATTCCCTTATCAAAGATGATATAGATATTTGGAGTTCGTTAGGTAACGATACAAACAATCAAAATTTCTCGAACTTAACTTCAATTTATGAAGAATCCGATAAAGAGAATTTCAATAATAAGGAGTTTTTGACACCAAATAAATTGATTAAATCTAAAAATTTACAGCCAGCTGCTTCAATTAACTCAAAAGACCATGCATGCACCGAAAATCACCCTAGCACTAATTTTGTTGCCCCAACTCCTCCTTCTACTTCAAAACCAGGTTCATTCATCAAGAACCTCCAAAAGAAACGTAAATTATCCAGCCATCTATTAGATTCACCTAATAATTCAATTGCATCACAAATCGATTCCTCGGTGGTATCACCAATCTCCACAAGAAAACAATCCTCCACCTCGTCGCATCATTTGCCAGACAACGATGATAAAGTTTGGTATCCTGAACTAGATGATGTTCTTATTAATGCATTTATGAAATACCGTCAATTCAAAGATAATCACGGATTTGCTTCATCTTCAGTTTTGGCAAATACTTCTCAAAATAAGGTATTATCGAGAATGTTACTTAACAAGACTGGACTTTCACGAACTTCAAAACAGATTGCTTCCAGACTATTTAGATTGGCCAAATCAAAAAAATTGGACAAACCAAGTAAATCTAAAACAACCAATGCACAATCACTTGAGGATTTGTCTATCAACCCGTTCGACGATTTCTTATCTTCCAACACCTCGGCAATGGATTCAGTTAACACTGAAGTGGTCGATCGTGAACTAGATTTGATTTTCTCTTCGCCAACTAAAGAAAGTCCCGAGACTAGTTCTTCGCAATTTAGTTTAGTTCCCAAAATGTTTGCTATGTCGTTATCAAAGGATAATGAAGTACATCATTTCACCCACTTAAAACAAAATAACCAACCTTGGTTGATTTGGCAGAATGTTTGTAGTGAATTACCATTACCGATCAAACAATATTCTGAATCCATAATGCCTAGCTTGGTAGGGGCCCAGACCTGGATGGTCGAGCACAAATTAAACATGGAAATTGACTTTCCCCAGCAAGTTGTTACGTCAACTCCTATTTCACCATTCACTAATCATCATCAACAACAACTACTCAGATCAATTAATTTAAGTGAAGGCTTATTTAGATCTTTTATGAAGTTTGAAGTGAAGTTCAATGACACTTTGTCCCAATTACCTTCATTGTTACAATGGAGAAGTTTAACAAAGATATATGACGAGAATAACCAACAAATTTTTCAAAATGACGATATAGTTAATGGCTATTATTGTCCTGAAAATGACAAATATGATTTGCAAGTTCCTTTCATGAAGAATTTCTTTTTAGGATATTTACATTTTGCAATGAATGGTGGTAATCCCAAGGATTTAAAACTATCAGTTGTGCAAGTTATTTATGATTCGCCTGATAAGACGACTGATTTCGATTCAAGTAGCAAGGTATTAGGGTATTTCATCCATAAATTTTCTTCGGGTAACGGTGGAACAGAATTTCACGAAATTAAATCTGTTTCTTCGCCATCAGGTAGTATTTCCCGAGAAATAGACGACAATGAAACTGTGCTTGCTGATTCATCCCCATTTAGACCATCGCCCAAATCCTACACAAACGACACACCTTCTAAGAGAAGAAATGACGAATTATCGGTGAACATTGAACAAGCAAATAACATAATGGGCCACGGTCCATTGTCTGCTCCAATCTATAATGCATCTATTGTCTCTCACAATTTAATCAGGCAACAGCAAGAGCAGATCAGTTTGCAAGAATTGGCGTCAAGTCAACATAATCTTCAAGCAAAATCAAACAGCAATTCATTTGATCATTCTTTCCAAGACGCAGTATATCCACAGAATTATAATAATGCATCATTGGCAGTAGCAGCAGTTAATGGAATAAACTACCATCAACCATTATTGGCGCAGTCACTCCCAAGTTCATCTGACCAACAATATGTTCCATCGGCAGGGATGGTACCCATGAATATGGTGGGAAACATGCAACAGTTTATGCCGGTTCATAGATCTGTTGTATATCAGCAAAAACCGGATCCTAGTGTTGGAAATGTTATGAGCAGACCGGAACAATATGTCTATCAACAAAAAGCTATGGATTTCCCCATGGGATCAGTACCAGCGCCAGCGCCAGGATCTCAAATTCAATATTACATGCCTCCCCAGCCTAATGTGTCCCAAGTTATTTCTCAAGATCTCCATCGCGAGTCCATGGTGATGGATCATAGGCCAATGCAACCGATCAGACAAATGCTGCAGCCTAATTTGAAAGAGGGTAAAGATAAACCAATGGAGATCAAATTTGGACCAATATTGGGCTATGATCCTTCTAAAGATTCAAAAAAGATCTTGCAACAAAATAAAATAAAGCAGCAGAATAATGGCCTTCATAGATTCCCAGTTAATCCATCCTTAACTATGTATAAACCTAAACTTAACTGAAAATGAATAATTACCATTCCCCTTGATAGTCCTTGCATCAAGGGATATATCAAGGAAGCAATTCGCATAAAACTGATGTCCTCGTGGAATAGTCCAGTGTACTTAGTTTCATCATTTCAAGGTCATTTCTAGTTGACTCTCATAACATCAACCATTCATTTCTCGTAGTTGTTGCTTAGCAAAAAAATTCGGGTGGAAGTTCAGCAACAATTTTAAACACAAGTATGTCTATTTAGCCTATTAAATATATACATCTTCTACTAAGGAATCAAGCTTCCCATTAAAGTATTTTGCAACCATATTTCCTGTGGCTAGTTTTATGCCAGTTTCGCTCTGCGGAAAATCATTTCTCATTTGCAGCAATAAATAAAATAACTTCTTCATCATTGTATCCTTGTTTATGGATCTGTGATATTGTAGCTTTGAAGTTGATTTCATTGGACTGTTATGAGCTCCAAAACTGAATCTGAAAAGGCAACTGCAAATGGTGATGGAAATATTGAAGATGTAAATTCTGGTTCTGGGAACAACGGCTATCTGGCAAAGAAACCCAAAGGTACTTTAGCGAGGCAATTCAAATTGATCTCTGTTAATTTCAAGGAAGCAGCATTAGATTCGCCCAGTTTCCGAGCCGCGGTCAATCATTTGGACCTCCAGATTGATAATATTGAACAATGGGTCAACGCATTGAAGAGTTCTTGTAAGAAGGTTCCCAATTTTTTAAACGAAATACAATCGTTTTATAATTCCTTCTTGGAGCATTTAGTTCCAACCTTCTTACAGGATGGTTTGATTGATCAGGAATATACGGTTCAATCGTTGCATACCACTTTGGCAGGTCTTAAGCGTTTATGGGGTTTTAGTTTATCGGCGTTAGCAATTAATTCAATAGCCATTGACCATTTGCATTCAGTGATAACGAATAATATCAATCATTATAAAGATTTACGAAAGAGATTTGGACAATGTCAAAATAAATATGAACAATACTTGGCGACTTATATGGCCACTAGTAAAGTGAAGGATTATCTGATGGTGATGGAAGATGCTGCTCAATTATATAAAGTAAAACAAGCTTATGTTAATGTGTCTCTAGATCTCATAATTGAGTTGGCTGATCTAGGTAATTCTCTCGATAGATTGTTGGTCACTATGAGTACGAGTTTATGGAAAAATAAACAAATGTCAATGGTAGATTTCGACCCCTACTACAAACAAGCTTGGTTGAAGATTTCAAAAATTCAAGGCTGGAGTGATTCATATTCTATAGCCATGGATAAATTGAAAAATGACATGATAGCAGCCAGAAATCAAGTTGAAGAAAGTACCTATTCTCAAATGAGACCTTCGGATAATCCTAATGAATACAAAGCATCTCTAATTAACAACCAAGTTTTGGCAGACATTGACGAGCCTAGTTTTGAAAAACATGGCTACTTGTTCATGAAAACTTGGACAACCCCTTCTCGGCCCATTTGGGTTAGGCGGTGGGTATTTATTAAAGGCGGAGTTCTTGGCTTGTTAGTTTTAAGTCCATCGCAAACATTTGTACAAGAGACTGATAAGCTCGGTGTTTTGCTTTGCAATGTAAAGTATTATCCTAACGAGGACAGAAGGTTCTGTTTTGAACTTAAGACCAATGACATGACTATAATTTTCCAAGCTGAATCATTAATAGAATTGAAATCATGGCTCAAAGTTATCGAAAATGAAAGAAATAGAATTATACGAAACGCCAAGGAAGATCCAGAACTGTTTAATATAGCATCTGGTAGGTACCCTCCAATCATTTCCGAATTTGCCTCAACTGTTAATACAGTTATAGATAGAGAATTGACAAATATCAAAATAACAAATTCTTCTGGGCAAGTAATCATGTCAAGTAATTTGTCAACTCATATCGCCAAGCATGAAAAATATTTCGAGAAACATATCTATTATCAAATTCCGCTGTTCAGACCTCCATTTATGACTGGCACAACCAAGACTTCAATCATAGCATATAGTTTAACAAAAGCAACTGCAATTCCCACAGCTTTGACAGCTAATATCTGGGGTTCAGTTAACTGGGGTGTTTATTATCTACATGATGCATTGGAGAAAGATATCTCTCTGGGTGTGATTGATACAGGTAGTGATGTGGTCACTGAAGGTGCTTATAACGAACCGGGAATTAATTATCCCGATTATTATCCAAAAGAATTGGTTCCAGTGGATATACAAATGAGGGCTTTGTTTGAAACAGCAGTTGAACCAGGTGATTACTGTTTAGTTTCGTTTAGATGCATATGGTCTCCAAACTCCAAACAAGAACTTAGTGGAAGATGTTTCATTACTAGCAATCACATTTACTTCTATATGCTAGCATTGGGATTTGTTGCTCTATTTAAGGATCCTGTCAATCGTATGGTCTCAGTAGATTATACTGCTCAGAATCAATACGATCAGTTAAAAATTTACAGTGTTAGCGGTGTAGTAAAACTGAAATTGTTTTTGGATGATGGTAAATTGATAAAGCAAAAGCTTGTTTATTTGATAAACAACAGAGCTAGCGACGATCCAAAGTCGTTGCCAGACTTAATAGCAGACTTGAATAGTTTTGATAAACAAATTAAGGAAGAAACCGAAGACCAAGAAGTAATATCAATTATTAAAGGATTATGCAACAATGTCATAAGGAAAGAAGCTATATTGGACGTTATGAAGGGGTATTCCAATAACCAACTAGCACCCGGAACGACTTCCTCGATCGTAATGACGAAAAATACTGGGGTACAGTTTCAAACTGATTTCAAAGGAGAATATAAAAGTGCGTTTGAAGCAACCTATAACTTACCTCCGAAAGCTATATTTCATGCTCTATTGGGAGATTACTCGATTTTATTGAGAGATCAAACATCTTTTTCAAATTATCAGTTTGTTGTCAAGGAGCCATGGAGAAGGTCGACTGAAGGAAATTTATACAGAAGTTTCAATACTAGAGCTGTTTACAACAACAAACAATTTTTCGTTCTTGTCAAACAGGAGGTTGATAGTATGCACGATGATGAATATTATTCCATCACACAAAGCAAATCTACCTATAAATTCTTCTTGGGGTCTCAATTTAAAGTTGATTACAAAATTATAATTGTCGGAGCTTCCAAAAGACAGACAAAAGTTTACTTTTATGTTAACAGGAAATTCGCAAAGAAGCTGTTCTTCAACAAATATATTGATGAGATATGTAAGACTCTTGCATTCAACCAGGGAAAGGACTTTCATCGAGGATTAAAAGAAATAGAGAAAGAAATTGGTACCCATGGTATGGTAGCTAAAGCCATTTACTTATATGGTAAATTAAGTATCACCGAAGCCGAAAAGGAAGTAGAGACTGAGCCCATTGTTCATCTTTCGTTTCGAGATATTTTTGTGCTAATCGGAGAGAAGGTTACCATACGGATTGTTAAGTCCTTGGTTTATAGCTGGAGACTTTTCGTACATGGATTTAGAAAGTTTTTGAAACATTATTTTTTAATTGGAATCTGCTTTGTATCCATGTTGCTTAATATCTTTTTATTGGGTAGAAGTACAACTTCATATTGGTCAGTAAAGCTGGCCAATAAAGTGGCATATGACTTAGTTAAACAAGAACCAGTGTTATTAAGAAGAGCTGTTTATTTACAGGATACTGTTGATATGTTGGCCAGCAGCCGATTTGATCTTGGATTCAATGAAGAGCAAACCACATCAAAATGTTTCGAAAAGTTTAAGAATCAATCGTTTATTATTAATTATGACCAACTGACAGTATGGAGTGAAATTTATGCAGATAGAGCCACGAAAGAAATGGCCCAAACTTTAAAGCAAAACATGTGGGATATTGGAGTGAAGAGGCACGATTTAATGGTGCAAATGAAGATACTAAATCAAATGGAGAAGGAATTGGGGATAGCAGAATGGAAGAATTGGCTCATGAGCGAATTAAGAAGATGTGATTTCATCAAGTCACTGGTTTTTGACCCTATTGCTAGTAACTCTAATAGCCTGGTATTGTTAGATGAAATGGAAGAAGGGATGACCTCGATTGTGGAATACTGTAATGATTGTACCAAGCAATTAGATTATTTGGATCTTATTTAGGATATAGTGACAATGAAGTAATGTACAATCTGTTTTCAAATGGTACCATTGATAATATTTTGATCCATATTCTATGTAAACCATTGTATCAGGAAATTATCCATGGTATAAACCCAATGATCTAGTGATTATTTTAGTGTTGGATTACTCTGTGAATCCATCAAAATCCCTTTTTAGCTAAGTTATCAGCTATTTCTAGATACAATGCAATTGCATTAAATTTTGGATCTTCGTTGAACAAGACTTTATCCACAAAATATTTTGTTCTATTAGTCCAGTTAATCAAATCAAGGTGGTCTACTTGGTCTAATGTGCCAATATATGTTCCCCATTTCGAACTATCGACGCTTACAATTCCATCATTGTCGTAAGTTAACTTTTTAAATTTTTCATTGACTTCAAATCGCTTCGATCTCGATTTAATTTCATGCTTAATGATTCTCCAAGTTATATTGAACATGTTGAACCATCTTGGATCAAATCGAGCTCCGTAGGAAAAGTATTCAACTTGGGGGTTTGGAGGTATTCTTTTATTAAACTCTTTCAAACTGCCAGTAGTTAATTCCAGTATCGCCTTGGGACAAACGGCTTCCAACATGGGGTTGCCTTTGATTAGATTAACGATAAAATCAGCACATTCCGATCCATGGTGGGGTGTTGCGATAGTTGTAAGAGAAACAATTTTATAATATGGATTCTTCAACTTTTGTTCAGCAAGTTGATGAATTAAGAAACGGGAATCTAGTCCTCCCATTGAGTGGCTGACCAAATTTACCTTGATTGGCTCTGTAGAAGCTGAATCACCACCATTAGTAGCAAGTGGTAATTTATTCGAAGTTTTAAGATCAATGCATTGCTGGTTAATAAAATCATGCAATTGTAGCGATCTTTGCTCCACCGTGCCGAAAGCTGATACCTTAGCTGTTAATACTACGCAACCTAGATTCTGTAGAGCGTCTTGGATTCCATACCAATAGTCAAGTTGGAGAAAACTCTTGCTTTGCATTTTTTTGCCATTTGCTGCATTGGAATCGGAGTGAGTTTCAAACGGAACGAACCTGGGAATGATGTCTAGCTTGTCAAACCCAGAAAATCCATGACATAGCACAATTGGAAACTTGGGGCTCAGATATTCTTCTCTTAAATGTTGAAGCTGGTCAGTAATTACAACATCAACAGCAGCTTTTGCTTCTGGTCTTTTTGATTTTAAATCAATGATATTTGAAGAGTACCATCGTATAGAACTGTGGTAAGAATTATAGACAATTCCGATACCTCTTGACCTGGCTATCGACAACATTGCTGAATTGGTCTCGTTGGTTGCTTCAATTGCTGCGAAATATCTCATGCGCTGTCTACGCCATTTCATTGAACCCTTGATCTTATCACTAAATAGGCTAAATTTTGCAATTGTCATTTATCTATAGGTTTAATATATACATGTATTTATAGGAAATTGCAAAAAAGGTTGGATTTCAGGGAAAATCGTAAGAGTTTCGTTAAATGTTTCGATTACTTATAGCTTGAATCATCAAATTCTTAACCACATCGACAAAGTTGATTGATCTCATACCAATACCTCTTAATATGACTAATGGGTACCAATCGGTAGAAAAGATCTTATGGAGCTTGTCGCAGATTCCTAAAATAGCGTGGTTTGTTGGCCAAGCTTTGGAAACGTAAGGTTCTAAAACGAGAGTAGATCCGATATCCATACCTCTGTCAATTCCGGTTTCTATAGCTTCCATTAATGCTGCTACATCCGTTTGACCCATATTAAGTCCCTGGCCAGCTAATGGGTGAATAGTATGGGCTGCGTCTCCGATTAGCGCTACTCTTGGGGCAACGTAAGTATCGGCATGGGACATCTTTAATGGGAACTTTGCTCTAGAATGTTCAATTAGTCTTACTGCTTCCACTGGATATTTGTCTCCTGTTTCGTCTATATTTAACTGTGAAAGTCTCCAATTGATATCCTCTATGATAGACATGTCGTTTGCATCTTTTTCCAACTGCTTGTAGTAGTAGTTTAAATCTACCTCATCTAAACACATGGCAGCGTTGATCAAAGCTGGGAATATCTCAGGGTTCACTTTCAATAAAATTTGTGATAGCTCTGGAGTGGATGACCACACAATCGTGGCATTGTCTTCAGTTAATGGCAATATTGCGAGAGGACCCGTGGTTAAGAATCTTTGCCAGCCAGTAGAACTAACGAAATCCTCGTATTGTAATTTAATGGTAGCAACTACACCCCAACGATTATATTGCCAGCCTCTCGATTCGATACCAGCATATTTACGTACTGGGGAATTATATCCATCGGCCCCAATCAATAATCTCGCTTGGATTGATTCGCCATTATCAAGTTCAATAATGGGCCAGTCTAGTTGATTGCTTTCCACCTTGGGCTCAGACAAATCATGAGACATGGTTGGCTGTATTGGATTATAAATATTAGTGACTTTAGTATTATCGAGAATGGTTGTCTGTGGGTCATCTAATTGATGGATACATTGTAATAACGAAGATTGAATATTAATGTTTTCACACATAACCGCCAAATACTCATTATCTACAGATTTGGAGTCAAACTCTATCCTAGTATCATTATCCTGTCCATCATAAGCAACAATTCGATTGTAAAATTTCACTCTGTCTTGGTTGATATATTTCCAATTGCCGATGGTATGTTCCATGTATTCAATAGCCTTAGGTGTTAGCGAAACCACCCTATTGGTATACTCTTGCGGAGGGTCGCTGTAGAATTGTTCAATTGGCTTTAAATTACCTCCTTCAATTAAACTACACTGCAAATGGCTCGTCTTTTTAGAATTCTTCAATGCTCCCAAGATTGATAACCCAGCTGGCCCACCACCTACAATGACCACGTCCTGTAGCTTTGGCTTACTGCTCACTGAAGTAGCAAGCGATCTAAAGGCTCTTTTCAACATTACCAATGACGTTTACTTGGTTACTTCTGTTTGACTACAGTGAAGTATTAATTCACAGTGAAATTTTCCACTGAGAATCATACCATTTCACTACGACAAAAGCGATTATTTACAGGTACTGTTGCAGCAATTGTTAGTAAACATTGTATTACCTATATGCTAAACAGTGTGGAAGCTACTTAAACTAAATTCAAAACGATTAATCTACGAAAAAAGTAGTTTTGAATTGCAACTTCAACTAGCAATTTGAAACTCGAACATAATTTGCAAAATACTTTATATGAAAGGCTCGCAACTGCTTCATCTTGTAGATGAAGCAGTGTCTTCTGTATTCTATAATCGTGGTTAAGGGGTAAAATCAGGTATTTAAACCGAGCCTTTTTGTATTTTATTGCAACATAATTGGTCAGAACAACTACCAATCTGATGAGAAAACTTCACACAGCTAACTTTTTGGAATAGATTCCATTTTGACCTTCCCAGTTTCAATCCAATATGGATCGATCAATTTTTCTTTCTCTTCATACATGACTTTATACGAGGTCTTAATTGTCCCATCACTAACCCCAGTTTTTTCCGAGATTTTCGATGGTGGTAAATCTGTGCCAAACACCAATCCTGCCATATAGATAACGGTGGCAGCAATGGTGGTGGGCGATCTACCTGCTAACACACCAACTTCCGCACATCTTCTAGCAATATATTCTGCTCCGTTGGTAACTTGCGTAGACAACCCCAAATGCGAACAGAATCTTCTAATCAAATCTTCGGCTGAAGTTTGAGTAGTTTGGATATTATCTGGTGCCATATAGGTGTTAAGTGGGTTACTGGCGTTCCTTTCTTGAATGATTTTGTTCATAATTTTGAAAACTTTACCAATTTCTTTCCGTGGCACATTGGTTAAAGCCCAAATTTCTTTGAAAGATCTGGCAACTTTTGCTATTCTACAACCAATGAATATAGCTGCTGCCATGATTGATTCTTGTGATTTCCCTCTCAACGGACGCTCTTCGTAAGTCAACTTATAAACCTCCTTGGCTACATCTTGCACAATTTTGGGTAATTGATACCCATCACACATTTGCGAGATTTTGGCATAAGCAGCCGAAAGATGGTTGTCTTTTTTATCAACTAAGGATTTCGATTGTGCTCTATTCAATTCTCTTCCAACTCTAGTGTTTTCCGGAACGTAAGAAATCATGGTGGATAAATCCTCCGAATCCAATAAAGGATTACCTGCATCACCTACACGAGAAGGATCATCCCCATTTTGATCATCATTGGAGAATGTTCTCCATTCAGATCTGGTATCGACCACTCTATCACTTAAAATCAACCCACAACTACCACAAACGATATCTCCTTCCGAAAATCTTTCAATCAAATCTGGGGGGAAAATCTTGCATTCGGGGCAAGTCAAGGTAATGTTAAGGTTGGGACCGCTGAACGGTTCTGCTACAGTAGCCATATTGAATGTTTCACAATAAAAATAATCCTATGTGTTTGTCTAGTAAAAAGTGAAAATTTTTCTCCCAAACTAATCTAGTACAAGTAATCACTGGGTGCAAAGAATCACGGCTCTAGCAGTAAGTAGTATGGTATTCCAAGCTAAAGGTAGTTTCCAAACTAGATTACGATAAATCCAAACTATATTCCAACTGGATTAAATGTAGCTATGGAATAATATATATAATATTAATCAGAGTAATAACTGTCTAATTAACAATAGTAAAATTCCCTTAAACGATCACTGCGATGTCACTGTACGACTCTCCTTACTCGGTTCCACACAAACTCCAACCAAACTATTATATTCGAATTAACGATACAACAGTGATGAAAGGGAAACTAATTATTAGTAATTGAAACAAGTTTGAAACTTATACACCAGGTCGTGTGCTTTGATGATTTCTTGCTGAATAATTAAATTGGGTTAGTGGTATTTTTCCCTCACTCGTAGTAATACTTGCTCCATTGGTGGTAAAGTTAGCGACAAAAAAATTGCAATAACAACTATCAAGCTACCACTAGCTTATTATCGTGACAACTGTAGGACAACTGTAGATAACTGTAATGGCGACTAATAGCTTGAGAAGCTACCATGAACGTCGCACGGTCTGGATTATGTAATTTTAGTCTACCAATTCATTAGCTGATAGCTAAAGACAATAACTGTGGTTAATCTTCAGTTAACTATTATGAACTCGCTTCAATAGTGGTAAGTAATTAACCATCACCTCGATACTTGGTTTCCCCAAGTCATCACAGTCGTGCTTTACTGACAACTACACTGCTACTGTAGTGGCACAAGTTGTATCACTGTTGTATACGTTATTCTTATCGAGTGTTGATCTTATGTACCACATCGGTAAATGTCGGCTATAACACTGCAACTGAAGCATGCAATGCGATAAGCGATGAGTTCAATTTGTAGTTTCTTTAGACATCATTCTTCTTGTACTCATCGCCCCACCAATCCTGTAGTTGATATTGTTTCTACTATTGTTCTTTGTCGACAGTATCAATTGGTATGTTCGATTTCAATAATAATGCCCTTGACGATTTATCCATCGACTTCGATGATTTGATTCAAACTTCTACCAATATTCTTGGTACAAAGGTTACTGTAAAGAAACTGTTTCTTTACAAATCGGTGAAACCAGTAGTAGCAGATTCCGCTATTTTGGAGGAAATTGAGAAGACCAGCTCTGACTCTCTGCCCACAGCTGCCATTTCACAACAGCACAATATCACTGTAGAGGTGGATACGTTCGAATTACAATCGAATAGTCACACTTGGTACGGAAGGACCTCCAATTTCAATCATTCTAGATGCTACTACGATAAATTACAAAAATACTATCTTGGAGAATTTGATGTAGTCGATTGTCACACCAAATGGGAATCTAAATTCATTCCTGCTATTTATGATTATGAAATAAAAGAAATCTCTTCTTCTTCGATTCATTTCACTTATATGGCGAAAATATATTATAATTTCCCCTTTCCTTTGTCAAATAGAGTATTCTATCAATTGGTTCATATCTACAAAGCTTCCAATTCTTTTATGTTGATTCAATTACCCATCGCAACTAATCTATTTGATTCTAACACCACGAATGTGAACGGCTCGAAACTGACTTCACCAGCAAACCTTGTCATTGGAAAATATACTTCAATTGAAAGAATATCATATGATGAAACATTAGATAAATTAAATTGGACTATGATGACAATCCCTGCTCCTGGAGGTAACATCCCCAATTTCTTGACTAAACTATCGATTTTAAAACAAATTGCTGATGATGTGCCCCATTTCCTTCAATTTTCTCCGTAAGTTTCTACAACATTCTGAGTAACTAACTCGAAAACAATTGTCTTCCGTCTAAACCATCCCAGACTTGTACAAACTGAGTTATGTTCTGCAACTGATATTCCGACCTTATATTTCACCGTTTGAACTAAACACATCCAACCAATTCTTAACATCATCACCTAAATTATCCAAAAATCCCAAGTGTACCCCTTCAGTGAATTTACTCATGAATCCTCCATCTTCTGGTACAACTTTTTTAGCCGGTTTAATATGGTTTCGATTCAAATTCTTTATAATTAGGATTATTTTAGAATCATGTCGAATATAATAAAACATCCAATCATTTAGTTTATTACTTGTGAATTTATGAAAGTACTCATTCATCAAGTTATTACCAGTGAAAAAATCTCGATTATTTTTAATAATAAATAAACCAGTTAATTGATCATGTAAATGAATCATGGCATTATTGAGTTTCATGGTTGAATTTGTTGGTAAATAAGGTAACGAAGACTTGTACCAACCTTGGTCAACATCATATATAACAAAGAAAAATTCCGAATCAAGTGGTGTGGGCATGAATTTATTCAATGATCTAAGCGACCCAAGACTTCCATTTATGCTGGCATTAATACATGTACTGGTTATTTCTTCAATGGATGGATCTAATATATCTTGCTGCAAATTGGAATAAAACTGAAAATTATCTAGTTGCTCTGCTGAGGATTCGAATATTAGTGTGATATATATATCATCTTTACCATATATTACTAGGGCATACTCTGTATCTTCAAGATACACCAACTTCTTGCAAATAATCTTTTGTTGGTTTTCTATGCGTAGTCCTATTAAATATTCTCCAGGAAATTCTTGTTCCGTTTCCTCCTCTACTTCTGGTATATCATTAGAACTTCCAATACGAAGTTGTTTTAATATTGGTGGTATCGAGAGCCAGCTCGATGAATCACCTTTTGGCATTTCGGGTATTGGTTCAGTTGCAACCACATCTGCATTATTGATAAATTTTCCATGTAACGACATCATGCCATTAACTGTATAATTTAAGGGCAGAAGAACTAAATTATTGGTTATGTTTATTGGATTTAATAATTCCATCGCAGCAGCCGTGGCTGCTGCTGTTTTTGATACTGGAGCTTCGTCATCTAACGACTCATCAATATTTGATTCGTATTGCTTGCCAGCATCTTCTGACGTTAACAGAGCTGTTGACAAGTTGTTGTGATAATCCAGAAATTCCAACCAATTGTAAATATCTATAAGATTATCTTCCTTTATGGTAGAAGAATTTTTATATACCAAGCCGTACTTTTTAGAGCTTAGTTTATTGAAATACGAGATAATAATCCCTTTTGGTAAATACTCATTATTAAGTTGTAATATAGTATCGATTTCATGTTGAGTTTGTGCTCCAAACGTTAGCGATGACTTTTTGTAAGTATTCTTGGGCAATAATCCTAAGAATCCTCTATAATTCAAGGAGTTTGGCCAAGTTATGGGAGAAGAAAAGCCCTCTCTATTAAAATTTGTATAGAACCCTTTCCAATAATCAATTAATTGTGCCCTTCGGTTCAAGACAATATTTACGTAGTGCGTTCGATAAAGCATAACGAATTTTGAGTGTGCTTGTTGCAATAGTTTCACCATTTGCGTGTTTACATACCCGTACTTGTCAACATCGTCATCTGGTACAGTTAACGAGCAAGCAAGGAAGAATCTAGGTTCAAGTTCAAGTAAGATGATAGAAGAGTTGGAGGTTTGTATAATTGTAGGAGATTTTAAATCTTCGGCAAAGTCATGACAGAACAGTGCAGTGCCCCTTATCAAGCCAATAAGTTTCAATTGATCTAATTCGGTACGAGAATCTTCACTTATATAGCAAATGATTTGCTTTAACATTTTACTATCATCTTCAACATGCTTCGCAAAACTGGGGTTGAAGATAGTTAAATACGCCAATTTCACCCTGTTTTCTTCATCTGTAGGTAGCAATACTTCGACTGGTTCGGTTGAATGGCCAAGACTCGGTATCAATTGGTTAATATAGCTTGACATACTACAATTAACGGGAATAGTTAGTAGTCTATTATGGAAAGGTTGCCTTGCGCACTGTATAGAGAAATTTACAATTTGACGTCAAAATTCGAAATTTCTACAGTAAATACTAGTCAACAGTGCGTGAGTGAACTGGATATACTTTTGATATTGTTGTTTTCGAAAAATCGATCTTTTTTTACGTTAAATATATCACTTAACTGATTGAAAAAAAATTGATCTAGCCGAGGATCGAACTCGGGGCCTTTTCGGGACTTACTGCGTAAAACACATGTAAACGAAACGTGATAGCCGCTACACCACTAAACCATTTATATACAAGTTTTCTTGTTCAGAGTTTTGATGAAATGATATCTCATACCATTTCAGGAAATTAACCAATAAATTCTCTTGAGCAATAACACACATTTGGTCATTTGCAAAATCAGTGTCGGAAAACTTTGCTACTAAACCTCACACTGTTTCTTCATCAGCAAAACTTTACTATTTTACATCTTGTTTATTCTAGACATAATTTGGCGCTACCATTTTTCCAAAATTAGAGGGTGTTTGGTGTATTGTTTACACAAAGTATACCAAATGAGTCTTGCCTTCACCCAAAAATTACTATAATATCCTATAAACGAAATAAACCTTTACACGATACACTTGAATCTTATACGACTATGAAGACGTTTAAATTATTTATTACTTTAATGACAGTCTTAGACGTTGTGATAAGCCTGAACGCTAAAACTCCATGCGAATCATTTAGCGATGTAGTTCCGCTAGTGGAGAGGCGTACTGATGATAACAATATTGTAGAGAATGTGTATAGATAAATGAGAGATACAATAATGTTTTAATTGCCGCAGGGCAGTGGAAGGTGCCAACAGTGGGTGGTGCTTTAGCATATGGAGTCATAAGTTCTGGAGGTGGGTTGATGAACGTATTCGATTGGTGCTGGCAACATCACAGGAATGCAAACGGTTATTTTGCAGTTAATTTGAACGGTTTAGCAGTTCATGGAGGAATTGTGGTGGCAAGTCTTGTAGCTATTATTCAAAATCTGTATGAACGCGGCGGCTGGTTTGATACTGACATATTAAAAACGTTTCAGGATGTCCGGCAAGTAATTACCTGGAGTCTAAAGTATTGCCTTCAATCATTGACAAAAGCAGCAGCAATTATGACAACATGACTTACTTTACGGAGGTTTTAACACATTCATATTGCACGATGTATGTCAGCTGGTCTGACTCTATAGCATTAATAATAGAATCTCGTACTTTATAATAAGGACTTGGGTCGAATTAGGTAAATAAAGTATAATCTAACGGGTATTTACTCAATTCTAAAGTATTTCCATATTATATCGTACTGAACAATACTAAATAAATCAATTATAATGCAGGTTATATAGCCTAGCTTTAATTCCAATCCCCTTACCTGCCAACTCACTAGACCTGGGATTATTAACGGGTGTTTATATTTTTCAGATCAAATGTGGTAATATTTATCTTAAAGTGATATATTTGATCCACAGCATCTCTAATAGAATCTGGTTTCTTTACAACCATAATTAAGGGTTGTATAGTGTAGTGGTTATCACTTTTGGTTTTGATCCAAACAACCCCGGTTCGAATCCGGGTACGACCTGTATTTTTTAGCTAAGTTAAGCAATATTTGCGTCCTCGGTTTCACTTCATTATCACACGACTTTTTTGACGGTGTTACTTTTCCCACGACAATGTCGCAATGTTGTTGTTTACAATTAAATTTTCAAACACAGTAACTAAACGTATTCAAACAAAGATACGGTTTAATTTACGGTTTACAGTGTTTTCTTTGAGGTTGAAAGGTCGTTCTCTATAATTTTTTACTAGTGGTTAATTAAAAATTCCCTAAAGTTTTATTTCTTAATTTTCAACCCCATCTTTTAAGCTTAATCATTAATTTACATATAGTACATATTGTGAATATTGGTTAGTTTATTGATTTCATCTACTTGCTTTGGATTAATAGCGTTACCCAGGTCCTATACTCTCCTTTTCCTTTCCCGGTTTTATCCAAATTAATAATTTCATTACCATGGAAGACAGTCCAAAGAAAAAGCTTCAGACAACTCGAGTCATTGATTCTTTACATAATGAAATTGACGATTTGAAATCAGAATTAGTTCAAGTTAAACTATCTACTGATGACTATAAAAAGAAATATCATTTAATTGTCAAAAAGAACGATTCTATTGTGGATCAACTAGCAAATGCAAAGCATGAAAACGATATGATCAATGCATTATTGAAAAGGAAAGAAAGAAGAAT
Source organism: Suzukiozyma sphagnicola (assembly GCA_030569075.1). Classification (NCBI taxonomy): domain Eukaryota; kingdom Fungi; phylum Ascomycota; class Pichiomycetes; order Serinales; family Debaryomycetaceae; genus Suzukiozyma; species Suzukiozyma sphagnicola. Next base: position 23,165 of record JAJMJR010000048.1, read on the forward strand.
TGTTGATTTGGAACATCAATATAATGAATTATCGTCTTCGAACGAAACGTTACAATTGAATAATAAAAATATGAAAATTAGATGCGAGAATTTAACTGAATCGTCTGCTTCGTCTACTGCGGAATTTGAAAGATTAAAAATCTCTTATGATGCGCTTATTGCTAGTCAACACGAATATAAAAAGCATTATCAGAATGAAATATCAAATTTGTCTTCTCAATTTGAATCTTATAAGTTGGAAAACGCAAATAAATGGAACTCAATGTCCAGCAAACTCGTGGAAAATGACAAGGATATTGATACATTGTTGGATTCATTGACAAATAAGCGGAAAACCATGGATAATATTTATGTCAATAAGAACAAACTTGTATTAGAATTGTTGACCAAATTAGCTTCCATGACAAAAATCCATGGTCAAGAAACTAAATCTATCTTGCAGGAAAACGTTGATATCGTTCAAGCTCTAATTGAGAAGACTCCCGACTTGCAAGAGAAACTATCAAATCATGAAAAAGTGGATATTGACTTATTAGAATTGTTGAATGATTCTCAAGAAACTTTATCGAACTATTCAATCGATGATGAAGTTACGCTAATTAATTCTGATTTGGATGACAAACTAGTTAATGAACAACAACTTAGTAGGTCTAACACCCTTCAAGCAAAAAAGAGAAAGAACAAGCGTAATTCTATCAGATTCGATAGCAAGTCGGGTCCCGATTTCAGCGGCATAAATACTCCCACCACAACACCTTTAAGTTTGCCTAAGCGTCCAACAAAACCTCAAAGTAGACTCTCAAGTGCAAATAGAACACCAACACCACCTGCTTTTGAATTGGATCATGCTGGCAATCCTAATTTTGGTCAACCTATTAATAACAATAATTTTGGTAACATAAATAATCATCACAGTCCTATTGTTTCTAATGCAAATTATAATAATGCTAATAATTATAATAATCAGATCACCTTTCACAATCAGAGTTTTAATAATCCTGCTAATTTTAACCCAAACAATTATTACAACAATAATACTGGAATACTTACCAACAACAATAATACATTCAATACTGGAGGACACAATAACAATATTAATAAATACATTCAAAGCAATAACAATCAAAATAATCAAAACAATCAAAACAATACCAGGCAGTATAGAAATAATAGCTATAATGCTTCTCCTTCAACAAATACTCAAACTTCCAAGCAAGCTAAAAGAAGATCATATTCGAACTACAATAAGAGAAATTCGCAAATATTTGACAGTAACTTGAATGTCCTTGCCAATAATTGAGAGAATCTGCGAGGTTGATTACTATACATTGAATTCGTAGACATTATTTAATTAATATACATGTAAATATACTCTAGTTATGATACTCGTGAAAGAGAATATGCAACAATGGCCCCATCCTCGTAGCCACCGAATAGTATTGTGTTGTTGTGTATCGAATTTCTCTTGCTTAGAGCTAGCAGCTTGTACGATGTGGAAGTTGAATCTATAGTGTCAGCATGAAGAACAAACATGGAAGTTAGCTTGATGGCTGACTTGGGTGTTTCGAGATGAGATACGCTAGGAGTGCTTCTTGCTAAAGTGAATAGTTGACTAGAATCGTCACGAGCTTCAATTAATCCATTCCAATAACCTAGTAAGAAGTTCTTGTCATACTGCGAAATGGATTGTATTCCTGAGCTTCCGACTTTTCGTGTTTCAAAGGATTGGTTTGTAAGATTATGAATTGCAATTCTGTTATTTGTAGAACCAGATGTAAGCAAATTGTCGTCGTACATTAGTGAAGTGATAGGATTAGGTGAATGAAAGGAATTATGATAGAACAACGAAATTGACGGATCCTTATTAATAATCAATCTATCAAAACTTTTCTTTGAAGTGTTAGGTTTCACTCTAGGCTCTGAAAGACTTGAAGCACTAGATTGTAGATCGTGTTCAATTGGACTGGTTGGAGAAGTTTTTGAAACAAAATTCTTTTCGCTGTGGTTAGCTGAAGAATTGTCAACTGCCTCGTCATGCCAATCAATATTTAAAGATACTAAGTCCCCAGATTCAAATCCTAGTACCAATATACTTTTTTGTTCTATGTAAACGATCTTCATAATAATTCCGAAATTGTTTCTTCCATTGCCATCGGTATCGATAATGTCCTCGAAAATTAACAGGCAAGCATTAAAATTAGAGATAACCCTTGTGAAGGTGAACCCTTTCGGATCTATTTTGTAGCAATCAAAATTATTTGAATCAACAGAAGCTGGAACAAACACATAGTTTTTATAAATATCAAAATTGCAAAAGTTGAGTGAATTTATAGGTAGCATGAAAACTTCAATGGCATTATTTAATACAAAATCCAACTTCCATACCTTAATAGTTGAATCTCTTGATTGACTTACAATAAAATCGTGCCATTGTTTGATATGCAAAATGTTACCATCGTGAGCTTTCCACTTAATAATGGGACGTCTCGTTATTAAGTTCCACAAGATCAAATTACCTTGGCTATCACCTGAAGCGATGAACCATTTATCCAAAAAGTACCCACTAATCGACGTTATTGAATCACTATGACTTCGTAGCGTAAAAATCTGTTTATACATGTAGCAAAGAATACTTATAGAGCAAACAATTAACTAAGCAACGAATGTACCGCATATAATAGCCAAATTTCCGATCAAGCTGGTGCAGTTAGCGAAAACACCTTTAATTTTGAATAATCTCTGGTCAAATAGTGCGGCAGCGATAATCTTTGTTACGCTGATGTTACACTTTACATAATGGAATGCTCTGTTATTAGTTATTAATCTCCTTTAGAAAGAAACTGATTATATAGTCGATGATATATCAAAAGTGTGTAGAATTACAGAGTAAGAAACAAAGGAATATAACGTCAATAATCAAGTGTCTTACAATACAATATTCGAATTAGTTCATACTTAGGAAAGCTACACAGTTGCTTCGAAGATAAGATGGTTGTATTGCTCTATTCTACGAAATCAACCTAAAACAATAGAACGAAAATATTAAAAGAGTAGGGGCATTCTTTTCTAATCTAAATCATGGACTAGTGCAGATGATAGATAATGATGATCTTGATTGTTTTGTGCTTATTCTTTTCCGACTCGTGATTTTCGGATTATGCCTACCAATAAATTGCTATTGGCATGTAGCCATTAACTATCCAGCGCACTCCGATATCGGAATATCAAAAAGTCATTTTTAATAGTATAAATATACCAATTGACCTACAACAGACTAGACAAGATTGCAGATGAAAGCAATGGTACAAGGCAAAACTGTGTTCTTCTCCAACACCGATCTTCATATAAATATTTGAGCTAGTTTTCACTACGTTCGTAGAATTCCAAGAAAAATATCAAATTGATAAATGTTGACAGGAAAAGCCGTTTTGAAACCAGATGATTATCTAAGTACCAAGAAATTTCCATACGCTAGTCAATCATTTGCAGGGTAAAATAGCACTACCTCACTAGTGATGATATTCTGTTACGAAATATCATGCATTGTGCGTATGTACAGTTTATGGAGGATTTTTCGACATGTATATGGATTTGTAGATGAACCTACCAATAGTTGACCAATAGAGCAAGTGCGGTACGGCAATGCAGGCTGAACCTAGAACCATTAGCCATGTTTCTACGACGGCTAAAACCTAGAAAGTCTAAGTTGTCGAGCCCCCTTGCGGTGTGCCTTAGTGATTCACTGTTCAATGCTTCAATTTTTCTCCAAATAAACCCCGGTTTGACTCATTTAGCAACAGATCCGTCATTGATGAAATCGATTAAATTGATGAAATTGATTGTTCAGCGATGCTCCTGTATTTTGCTGGATTGTGCATGGGATCCTGCATAATTATTTTCCAACATAATAATTATCTGATTAAAATATTCTTGGTACCATTTCAATATAACCAATAATAGCAACTGACATGTCACATAGGTGTATTTTATACGGCTATGGCAGACGTATCCCCCTGGTTTTGTATTCCGTGTGTTATTTTGAGTTGCTTATGCTTTTTTATTACTCGCTCAATCGTTCATTGTTGACTTGGAATGCTTAATGGAATAAAATTGGCTGAAAAAATACGGAAATTAATTATGTGGGTCGCATACAGGCAGCAGACAACAATATTGCTTTGAAAAATTTTAACTTTCTTCTGATATATTTAATAAGGGAGATTGTCAATTGTTGAAACTAAAATTGGTTTTTGGTATTACAACATTGGTGACTATTCTTTTGTTTTGAACCAGAGTTTCTTTATCGTACAAAATGGTGAACGTTTTTAACGTGCAAATTTTCTTTGTGGTGTTTAGAGAAGCACTTGAAGCCGTGATTATTATCTCGATTCTTTTGGCCTTCTTGAAACAAGGTTTTGGTCCTGCTTCAGACCCAGTTACTTATAAGAGGTTGAGACGTCAAATTTGGTGGGGAGCGGCGATGGGGTTGCTTATATGTATAATCATCGGTGCCGGTGTTATTGGGGCTTTCTATAAATTGAAGCATGATTATTTCGCCAAAATTGAAGATTTATGGGAAGGGACCTTTTGTATCATAGCTGCTGTTTTGATTACGGTAATTGGGCTTGCCATGTTGAGAATTAATAAGATGAAAGAAAAGTGGAGAATAAAAATAGCCAAAGCATTAATAAAAACTCCAGAAAAAAAAAGAGAAAGGTATAGAATTGGATACCTCAGTAAGAAATATTGTATGTTTATTTTACCTTTTATTACTACCTTAAGAGAAGGTTTGGAAGCTGTTGTTTTCGTGGGTGGAGTTGGATTAACTGCTTCTGCCTCTTCGTTCCCATTAGCTGTCGTATGTGGTTTACTTGCAGGTTTACTTTTTGGTTTTGCTCTATATTATTGGGGTTCCGTGGCATCCTTGCAAGTTTTCTTGATTGTTTCCACTGCCATTTTATACTTAATTGCAGCTGGTTTATTCTCCAGAGGAATTTGGTTCTTTGAAAATTATGTCTATTCTAGAAAAACCGGTGGTGATGCTGCAGAAAATGGTTCTGGTCCTGGTACCTATGATATCAGTAAATCAGTCTGGCACGTAAATTGTTGTAATCCTTTAACTGATAACGGTTGGGATGTGTTTAACGCTTTATTTGGATGGCAAAATAGTGCTACCTACGGTAGTGTTATCTCTTATAACGTCTATTGGATAGCTATCATTGCCACCATTGGTCTTATGTTGTATGAAGAAAAAAATGGCCATTTACCTGGTATGAATAGGACTCTTGGTGAATTGAATCCTATGCAACATATTAAAAGAAATAAGAAGAATAACTTGAATCAAAAAGAACAAGTTGAATTGTTTGCAAAGGTTAAAAATATGGATATCCTCGTAGAAAGTGAAAAAGACTCTAACGAACAATCAAAACCATCTGAAATTGCAACTGAAGCAACTAGTACTGTCAGACAACAATCATAATTTTTGAATTATTAGATACTTGTATCGAGTTTCATGACACTTTGAATTTTCCGTTTTATATAATACTTTATAACGTTCAATTTAATAAACAATCTATATATATTAAACTAAATTATATTTCATTAAAAGCAATCAAATTGATTGGCAGCTGCTGATAAGTTCTTATTCAATATATCTTCGAATTCATTTTTATTAACTTTATCGAATCCAGTTTCCTCCAATCTTTCGTCAATAGTATTCAATAGTATCTCAATAAATCTAAATGAAGCTTCGTTTATCTTTAATGTTTTTGAGTTTTCAAATACTTCCATGAAAAAATTAACATCTAACTTAAAGTTGGACATATCAATTGCACTAAAGTTAGAATGATTTCTTAAGTTGTCTAACATGCTCTTCACTACCCCCTGTTGTAACTCGTTGACGATATTGATAAATATCATATTCCCAGTAATTGGTTTGACATTATGAATCAATTTAACAAATTGCATCAAAATATCATAAATAAATCCATCAACTTTTAAATATTGGGTATTTCTGGAGGACTCAAAAAAGTCAACTACGTTTTGACTTATCTTAAGCTTTTGCTTATTGATTATATCGTCAAATATTGTACGATTTGCATTTTCAATGTTGACAAAGATTTGCAAATTTTGCTTTTCCAAATCCTTAGCAAATAGTCTATCGAACTTCCTAATCAATTGTGGGTAAATTGATTTCGCTAATACGTCAAAATTATTCATAGTTAAAATCTTGTAAATGTCAGTTTCTCTTCTCAGGTATTCTTTACGATTCAGATTGTACTTTTTCATTATGGAATCTAGAGTTATATTTAAGGTCCTGATAAACTGAATTTCCACAGATACCAAAATTCTCTTGCTTGGATGGGAGGTATTAATTCTAATTTCTTGCGACGCGCTTTCCTTTTGGTACATCAACTGATGGAGTTTGGTCAACACAAATCCATGGAAATGTTCAATGATATTCATTAATTTGGTATAGGCGGCTCCATCGTTCAATTGTTCATCATTTTCTGTTTCAAGCTCACTAATTTCCCATGATTCTAAATCATACAACTGGGAGCAGTCATTGACCCATACGCAACAGATTGCTTCAATTATTCTTTGATTCACTTTTGTGGAACATGCTCTTAAAGATTTGATGATTCTGTTGGTTTCGGTACTTTTATTGGCATTTCCGATTGAGCCAACAAAGTCACCTAATCCATTTAAGAACAGATTTAATTTTTTATTCATCAATGACAAATAATAAATACTTGATAACGAATTAGTATAATGTGGTAAGAATTGTTTGAAGTTACTGGGTACACTTTCTACTTGTGCAACCGCTTTAAATTCATCTTCAAACAATAAGATTAAAATACCAACGGTACGGTTTGCTAATTGTTCAAATTTTTCCTTAATAAGTCCCTCGGGGTCAATGTTAAACTGTGCCCCATAATGATTAAAATTATTTACAAATTTCTTTAAGCTTTTAGTGAAATTATCTTCAAGGAAACCAATAAAATTGATTAGAACCAACCAAGTTTCATTAATTATGGACAAATCTAAATTGTCACTATTTCCAAAGATTCCCAAACTGACATTCTCCTTTTCTTGCTGTGACATTGCTGTAGTGGACGCTTGGAAATAGCTTTCGATTTGAATGTATTTTTCCCCAATATATCTTACATGAGACCCATTTTGTCTGGTATCAGCGAGAGACCCAATATGATCAGTTAGTTTCCTTTGCATCATTCTAAATTTGTCATCAAATTTGGTTAATTGATATTCTAATTCGTCCAGTAAAGTAGTTACTTGAGTTAGAAGAAATTGGGCAATTGGATTTTCAATCTTATTTGGATCTAATTGATAGATTTTATCCACTAAATCAATGAATTTGGAATTTGACTTATTTCTAATTCTTGTAGAAGCTTCATAATCTAATCCAAGAAGTTGCTTATAAATTCGTTTCCGATATTCGGCAATAATCTTCTCAACATTGGCAAATATTTTACTAGTAGCTGTTATAACTAGCAACCTTTCCTCTTGTAAAGCAATGATATCTTTTTCTTCGGTTAACATTTGTAATTGTTCTTCATAGTTTCGAAGTCTGATCTTTTGGAAACTTTCCTTCTCCTCTAAGAAACGATTATAGTCATTAACTACTGCCTCATGATTATTTTCGCTGATATTCTTAATGATATTTGTAGGTAAATCAAAGAAAAATTGGTTTGATTTAATGAATTCAATAAGTTTAATCAATTTGGCTTCCTTGTTTGAGTTTTCTTGAATTGGTCTAATCATCAATGCAAGAGTTGTATGTAAATTTTTAATTGAATTTTCTAGAAGTGAACTTAAAGAGTCTTCTTTATTAATATTTGAGTGGCTGGGAAGAAATAACTTGGAATTGTCTTTGTCCTTTTGGGCTTTATTCTTCTCATGCTTGAATTTAACCAAGACTTCGTCGATGGATTTCTTACAATTGATGAAATTGACGAAATTCGAATCAATGACACCTTGAACATCTTGTTGTTGTAATTTAATGGATTTTTCAATATATTTCAAATAAGATGTCAATTCTTCAATAGAAGAATCAGAGCGAATCTTGGTTAAATATTGCTGGGAATTGAAAGATTGCGAGCTAATCAAATAACTATTGATTTCTTCGTCATTGGTTGAAGTAATCAACCCACCGTTTATCAAAACAGGAACAATATTCGACCCAGGTCCAATCAATGGATCCTCGGTATCCCTCTCACTGACGTCTACATTAGCACGAAATTGCCGCTTCTTGTTGATAATTTCATTCAAAATACCAAACTGTTCTTGCTTGGTTAAATCGTCCACATTATCGATAGAAAACGTATCAGAAGGTTGTATATTTGACTTGGAAGTCGGTTTCAAACTGGACAAATTGTAAAACGATAACAAGGTATCTTCATCTGCCTCATAATCCAACATGTTTCCCGATACTTTCACCGAGATCTACTTGATAGTTGAATTGGAAGTTGTTATAATTTAACGCTCACTTTTCAATTTTCGCGAAATGGAGACCGTTTAACTACTGGAACGATTTAGAAATACCTGAGGGAATTTTGATAGCAAAACTTGCTGAAGAGCGATGTTTAATTGAAGGTCTTCGTTGGCTATACACTTTACTAACTTTATATAATAAAAAATGTATTATGTTCCTATACTAAATTATGGGATATGCTAACTATCATCTCCACAAACTATACTCCTGTGGTTGGGTACCATCATCGTCTACTGTGGCCGAAACCGCGGCTACGGTAGCTGTAGCTATGGTGGTGGGGTCTTGTGGTGGTTTTGGTTTCAATTCTGAGTCTAATGGTTCTGTAAAGCTTCTTTCGTTGATTAATTTTTGAATATATTGTGAGAAGTTAGCAGAAAATCCACGAAGGTCGCCCGATTCCGATCTCATTAAATCAAAACCTGCTTTAAAATCAGATACTTCCCATTCATATTTGTCATCTTGACGTTTATGTTTGAATTCTTCGTCGTATTGTCTAGAGATTAGGGTCCAATCAATTGATTCATGGCTATTGTATTGTTGTAATTTATAAAGTAGCCACATCTTAGTGTCGAACGTCATGTAAGTTGCTCTTAAACTGGATTCTCGTTTTATTAATTTGTTCCATTTATATCTACATTGAATTCTAGACCTTACCCCTTTCATTCTATCACTTATTATAGTCCAATTAATGGTAGGCTTCTTTTCTTTTGAAGTTTGGATAAATTCAGTAACGATGTCAGTCAACTGTTTTTCTTCGGCTTCAGACCATTTATTTAAACTTCGATTATCTCCACATTTAACATAATTTCTCCATCTATCACGACAATCTTCTGGCATTCTTCCCATAGAATCTCCAATTTCCTTCCATCTACCTTCTTGAGAAAGAGCTAATTTTCTTAATAATTCATCATCTTCTTTCGACCATTTAGCTCGTACATCAAAAATGTGGTACTGTCTTCTAACGTGTTTGTAAATGGAAGCTCTAGATCTATAAGGTAAAACTCTTGTTAAAGATTCCCAAAAGTTGTCTTTCTTCCTTTCTGATGCCCAAATTCTATTGCAAATATCTTGTCTTGTTAAATTGTACAAATGGCAATAACCACTGATGAAATGGTCGACTGAATTGATTTCCACATCGGAAAACACTCTAGGACCTTTATCGGTAAAACTTGGTTGAGAATTATACCAATTACACGCTTCAATCGTTGCTTCTTCAATCAAAGTTTCGATATTAGTTAAATGTTTAAATTTAAACTTATCTTGAGGTTTTTCAGATTGTTTCATTTGGGACTTTTTCAGCGACTTTTTATTACCAGTTAACGAAGTTGCTGCTTGTGCCAATTGAGTGATGGCGGAAATGTCGGAATTATCGTCATGGTGGTGATTATGATGGTTATGATGGTGATGATTTCCATAATCATCATGGATATGCTTCGTTAACTCTCTAGCATTTAAAATTGCTTCCTCCACCAACTGATCGTGTTCAGCTTCCAACCCAGTCAACTCGGGGTCAACGTTAGTCAACTTCCTCTTCTTCGATTTCAAATCATAATTGTCAATATTATTAATAGCATTGATATGATTAATATTATCATCCAAAATCCACTGGTTGAAATCGTTGATATTAATCTCAGTGTGGTTACGCTTGCCACTTTGCCCTCCAACAGATTTGTCTAGTGTTCCTCCAACATACCTCATAACCGCAGCTTCAACAGCATCATTGATCTGTTGACTCTTTACGTCAAAATCTTCATCTCCGTGATTATCAGATGAAATTTCAATAGCACTAGAGCCATCGTCATCAACTCCGTCTTTCAATTTGCTTCCCAATGAAAGCAAAGCTTGTGCTCCTCCAATCTCTTGTTGGTCTTCCATGGCGTCTAAAGTGATAAGTCGGGTAACTATTTTGACGGGTAACTATTATCTTTCAGATCTACTCATCACAAGGACAAAAATAAAATAATTGCCAAAAGCAAATGGTCACGTGATGTAGTTCTGTTGATACTTGACTATCTAGGTTTATATATTTGATAGTAAGGGGAAATCTTCTGCAGATATAGTATGTAAATATGTTGCCATTGGAATCTGTACTGGTTTCAATACTGTAATTGGCTGGGGTGCCAAATTTAAACTGTTTTCGTTGGGGTTTGGTACATTGTGAAGTCAATTCAACGTTTTCACGTGACTCTATCGAAATGAATAAAAGGTTATATTTATAAAGAAAGGGACCACTCTAGCGGAATATCATAAACGAAGCAATGCATAGTCTTGGTAGACTTTCTAACTTTATTTAGGAAACCATTCTAGATCGCATCTATTAATAATTAAGGTCGTTTGTGAGTAAATAGTGCATCAAAAGCAAGGGAAGCTGTAAACCCATTCAAATGAACTTAAATCACAGTGACAAATGTCAATTTGGCCACTAGTTTTATTCATCGATATGACCTCTCGTGCACATCTAATTATATCGGCTGTTGTATCACATTGAACGGTATATTGAATTGTAGATCGAATGTATGCAGTTTCTTTAGGATCTAAGTAATCTAAGTGGTAGATAAAATAAGTAGCTCTAGCTAAAGACAGTTGGTGTTGTAGATCAATTATCGATGTTAAGGGAAGTGTTGTGGACGTAATTGCGTATAGGGAGATAACGATGCCTAATTTTAAGTGACTCTTACTTGTAGAATATCTTACTGAGTTTCTGTGTAAATTTACTGCGAGTCGCGGTACAGTCTAGGTCCATTTGGTATGATTTGGTATTTATCTCATCACCTCACTTGATTTGACATTATTGAATTCGTGATATTCATGGAAGGCGGCATTGAAGTTGGTAGCAAACTGTTGCGTAGTTTATCTAAAGAGGATCTAATCTTGAAAATTGTAGAACTCGAGCTGGTACTTGAGGAATTTCAAGATTCATCTAAGGATTTAGAGCAAGCTTTAGAACAAGAATTACAACAATTAGAAGTAACAAATACCAGTTTACAGTCAAATTTGGCCAAAGCTACTGATGAACTTGATCGGGCTAATACAAAGGTACTACAGTTGTCTCAAGAATTGAATGAGTGTTATGGACTAAATTCACATCAATTATCTCAAACCAATAACCAATTGTTGCAAGTACAACAACAGTTGATATCCATGGAAATCACCAATGACAATATGGAAAGTCAAGATCGAATATTAACCAATAAGCTTCAATTAGCAAATCAATTCAATAATGAATTATTAGAAAAGATCGCTTTAATTGAGTCCGACCTTGATCGGGAGAGATCTAAAAGTGTCGCAAATCAACTATATATCACGAACTACCAAAACCAAGTGAAAGATTTAACTGAGAAACTTAACGGTAAGGATAATGATACAAACCCCATGGCCGATGAATCTACCATCAGTATCACAAAGATGCTAGGCGAGTTCCCAGATGAAACTTCTCAAGATGATTTTCATACAGAATCGTCCGCATTGAAGATAATCAGAAGTATCTCTTTGGACCTTCGGGAATACCTCAATAAGTCCCATTCTGATTCGCATCAAGCTAGTGCCGGTGGAGTCACTAAGTCTACAAATATTCTATCGCCTATCTCAGGTTCGCCAGTTCTATAATAACGCGTTATTATCCATTCAAAATTACCAAAAATCTACAAAAAGTGCAATAGTGGAAAACTGGCCAACTAGCTTAACGATGTGATGAACTACTGAGCTTCCAGAGATTCCCGTCAAGTAGCTTAGGCAAGACCTACTATTCACTGAACATCGGAGAATATGCAGTAGAACTAGTGAAACTAAAGCAAATGGCCACTAGACTATAAACCAAAAACGTAGGCATAAAGCATATATTGCTCTCCAACTCATAGCACAACTAGAGAACAATTGGAGCAACTTTTCTCTACTAATTTAACTTAATAATTCAAACTGTTGATCTTTGGTAGCACTCGCACTACAAAATCGACAATTGTATAGAATAATATATACTTCTTCTACAAACAGCATTGAAACTATGGACAATATAGGATTCATTTCACTTTTGAAGCGGTTCGACGATTTGGAAGTGTTCAATTATTTGACAGACGCCAATTCCGTTCTTTCGAAGGCCGACAAACAAGATATCAACCATGAGTTGTATTTGCAACAAATCACCGAAATAGTTGAACGATTTGATGATTCTAGTAAGAATAAAAAATCCAAAGATGAAGTTGAAGTCCCCAGGATATCTTTGAACTTGTTCAAGCTAGCATCGAGAAATTTGATGTTGGTTTTTGCTGCATTGCCGACTAAAATCTACGATTTTGCCAATAAGCGGTTAAACCAATTGAATGATAGTGATTTGGCAAGTGGGGGACAAATTTCGATTATTATCTTAATTGATTTGTTTGAGAATTACCCAAATTCTTTGGTGTCAATAATTGGGTTTTCAATTAATCAAATATATAAGATTTTGAAGAAAGATGCTAATATTAGCAGCAATTTGATATATTTGTTAAATTCAATCTTGAAAAATGCTACCAAATCAGATGTTGATGATAAATTACAATCAAAGTTGATTAAACTCGTTTCTAAGAACATTACTTCTGGTAATGTTTCCCTTGATTCACAACAAGATTCTTCTACGACTATATTACTAAGAAAGAATTACATACTATGTTTGAAGCAACTTTTGTTATTGAATGTATCTACTTATTACGAAGGTTTATTGGCATTATCGGCATCTTCCTCGTCGGCAGGGTCGAAATTAAAACCCGAAGCTATCATGTCGCAGCAACATCATCATCAAATTAACTTGTTGCAAAATTACGAAAAACAAATCAATTTCGGATTATCTGATTTTTCACAAGATGTTAGAATTGCTACAATTGAGTTATTATCAACTTTATTCATTAATTTTATTCCTACTGGAAAATTCTCCGTTTTGGAATACTTGGCAGATCAATATATTTTACCAGATTTAAATATGTGGGACGCATCACTCTCGACAAATCTAGATTCAGAAGATGCAATTCTTGAAAATAGAAAGAACAGAAATACGTTTGAGAATGATTCAGAATCGCTTACAAGAAAAGACAATGAAACTTTACTTTCCCAGATTAGTATTATAGAAACAATTATATCCTACATCCAGTTAGAAATATTTCAAAACCACGATTATTTGGCTAACAATTTAACGACAATTTTGGATATTATATTAGTCAAATTTGCCGATTTCAATACTGGAAATCATGTTCAAAATCGAAAATGGCACAATGTGTTAGATCATTGGAATACTCTAGTTGATTTCATTGTAAAGGAAAGCGGATCTAGTTGCCATGAAATTCTTGCAGAATATATTTATTCAAAATTTAAAACCACCAGTTTGGTTGAATCTTCTGTTTTACAGAAGCCAAAGAAAAAGGACTCAATATTTGTATTCAAGGGAAAGCAAAATCAAAAAAGCAGGAAAGTTACTCTAGAGATCAGACCATATCATAATTCATACCAAGCTTACTTTCTCCTTCATATTATTGAATTGCTTTTACCTTATGGTACCAGTTATAATTCAGTTTTGCAAAACAAGGAAGAGGAAGAAGACGTCATAGACTCTTCTGAAATTCAAACAAAAGTAGAAGATGATGAGCAGGAACTTAGCATTGAAAAGCAAGATTATTTTCTTCGTGACATTCTCTTTAGATTATTGATCAATGACAACTCGTACATTCGGAACTATGCTTTGAAAACATTATTAAAATACGCTGATAATAATGATGTCGAGATCAATCATTTAATTTTAAGGGCATTTCATATGGTAAACCAACAATTAAAATCAGTAGAGTCTGAAAAGGAAGTTCAACTGGCAAGTAATGCAGAAGAAAATATATCTAATTTGTCCCAAGTGAAGTTATTTAGTTATTCGTTGGCTCTATCGGCATTAATTAAACAAACTGACTTCACCTTGTTGTTAAATGCCACAACTGTGAAAGTTTTGAGTTTTTGCACCCAAAACTTGAAGCACAATAACAATAATAATTCAGCTAATTTTTTAATCAGTTCTTCTTGTTGGATTATTTTATCCTCTTTGATTACATTTCATAATGAATCTGAATACGTCCGATTGAATTCATCCCAGTTTCTTGTATTTTGGAAGAGTCTTTTGACTTCACAATTTATTAGTTCTTCATTTACTTCATCTAGTGAGGAAGGTTACAGGCAAGAAGCAATTGATAACTTGAAATTAAGAAATTTAAGTTTGGTTTGTTTATTAAATTATTTGAACTCAGTAGAATTAACTCCAGAATCACTCAAGCAAATACAATTTTTATTAACAAAATCCTACAACTATATATCTTACTTGGAAAGCAATATTGAGAGTGTGGGCTCGGTTACTAGTTTTAATTCCCAAGGTTTTAATGAAAATGACTTCAATGTCAACATGGTCGACAACATTCACTATTCCAACTACTCGTTCAATAAAAAATTGTCTTTCGAGAAAATAACAATGAGTTTGATATTCTACAGTAAAAAAGTTATTCTACAAAGTTTTACAAAATTAGCAACCTTGTTGAAAAATGATATTAATTCAAATATGGTAATATTCCTTATTAAAGTATTTAGCGATACAAAAGTATTTTCAAGATTGGGTGAAATTGAAAAAGGCAAAACTTCAAAAGTCAAAGTCAATACCTCAAAAGCTAGGGAAAATGATGCGGATGCTTTGAACTTAGGTGACGATTATAATTATTCTTTTGGAGTAACTAGTAAATTTCATTCTAATTCAGGTATTGTGGATGAGCTTTTAATAAAATTTCCAAATAGCAGTTTGAAGTCAGAAAGTAAAGGTAAGATTTTGTACGAGGATAGTTTCAGTGAAAATTATTCCCCATTATCCAAGAATTTGCAAAATAGAAATAGAACTAAAACCTTCAAGAATTGGATCGACTATTTTGAGACCTCCCTATATAAATCAGTCCATCACTCTCTAAATTGTGATCCAAATGTTTACTTGGTGAGACCATATTCTTTGCGGGAAGAATTTTCTCCAAATGTGTTAATCTCTTTGGTAGATTTATCCATAGAACTTTTCCAGTTGGTATTTCCATATTTGAGCGATAAAATTCAGTTTTCTTTGTTAGAGCAAATGAGAGGCTCTTTGACTGCAAAATCTTCTGATCCGTTAAGATATAGAGCTGTCGAAGTCAATATCGCAATTGCTATAAATGGTTTATTGAAATTGATTTCGAAAAGAAAAATCAATCTAGATAAGGGTCTCGTAGATGTTATTGCAGATATCATTGTGAGAATAGAATGCAAAAATGAGTACCTAATGGAGATAAATTCTGAATCAGTTGGACTTTATTGTGGTCTATTGGAAAGACTGGCTGTGAATGAGGAGATAACTAAATTAGTTCAGAGTATCATAAACAATCATGATCCTTATAGTCGTGGGTTCTCGGTATTAACCTTGTCAAAAATCTATCGCTCTACACACTTTTCATTTAGTGAAATATCAAATGTCGGATTACAATTACTTAGAGATCCAAATCCGATTGTATATCATTTCGCTTTGAAAGCAGCAATTATTTTATTCGAAACTAATGTCGACGCCCTGTCCTATATCCCAGAGTTTCTTGCTGTTATAAGCTCAAATTTCTTAAATAATGAATTTGGATACAATATGAAGAATTACTCATTGATGAACATTAAATGCAAATATGGCTCTGTTGACTTGATGGCATCATTAGTAAAGATTTTCATCACTTCTCTTGGTCCAAGCTTATTGGATTATCCGGCTGCTGATAGAAATAAACTTAGGAGCCTAATCATTTCTTTAAGTCACGGAATTGGATCGGAAACTAATAAAGACTACTTGCAAGTATATGGAAACTTGCTTCTGTTATTCCAAGAATTGATTATTTTTGACCCCAAATTAATAAATGAAGAAGTTAACTTTTTTGCAGATCTTTTGAATCTAATCATTTCCAAAAATCTTAAAATAGGATTGGTTTCTGCTTCTCCTACTTCATTAAATAAAGAGTCAATGTTTCCGTTTACAACAAGTTTTGATTTATACAAGGCAGCTTATGAGTGTTATGTTGAGTTGATAAAGATATTCGGTAGTGGTATTTTGAAAAAGGATACAGTTAGTATGTTGTGGATTTCTATGAACATCAAGCCTTGCTCAGAATTAAAAGATTTTATACAATTTTGGCTCGAATCCAGTTTAGATATGAACTGGTTTGTAACGCTAAATTCCCTTTTCAAATTCAGCGCTAAAAAATTGGTTTCTCCTTATATCGAAACTAACTACCTGCAAAAATTATTGCCATTACTGCAAAGACAAAAGAAAAAGCAAAAAAGCAATATTGACTTCAAAGATGAAGAGATTGAAAGTATTGTTACTGAAGATGCCGAGCAGTTCGAGAAAGTGGAATCTATTACTTGGGAGTTCAAGTTATTCATTTATGATCTCTTGAACCACTTGCTAGACTTAGCTGTAAAGAACCCTGAACTTTTGGAAAAATTAAAACTAAAAATTGCAGAGTTGGTAAAGATTTCCTTTCTAGGGTCCAGCTCGCCAATAACTGATATCAAACTACGTGGAATAAACTTGTTGAATAAGGTTCTAGGGTTATTTGGTCATATGGTGGATCTGCTTTACCCTGATGTTTCAATTTTAGAACAACAACAAGCTCAAATCATTAGTGCGTTGATTCCATGTTTCAATGCTGATAGCAATGCAGCAGTTATTGTGAATGCAATCAATGTTTCTTCTAAGTTTATTAATTTGCCCAGAATTAAGTTCTACTCTAAGCAAAGACTCTTGAAAACTTTAATATGTTTATTGGAAGAAATATCTTCCGGAAAATTTCTCAAATTTGTTTACCTTGAGAATATGTCAGAGCATAGAAGAAAAGCAATCCAGTTGTCCATTCTTAATTGTTGGGCGATGTTGAAGATTGATTCTCAAGACTTGGCCAATGAAACAGAACCAGAATTGTTGATAACCTTAGAGAAGTATTCCAAATTGTTGGTTCCACTATGGATTTTAGTATTACGTGAGTTTTCCCAATTGAAATACAATGAATCGTCAAGCAAAGAAATTCAAATTTACGCGGACTACTGGATAAATTTCATTTCCGTTTTGAATATAGAATTGCAGAACAACGAAGAAGAAATAAATGAATACCTATCTGGTGATTCTCGAAACTTCTTTTTTGTATTATTTAGTCAATGTGTTGAATCCTTAATCAAGAACAAGAATGTTCCAGAGGTTTTGGGTACATTGAATCGATTACTTAGAAGCTCGGACCTTGTCGAAATTTTATTTAATGATGAAATATTTGGTGAAGTTGTTGATTTACTAGACAGGCTCATTTTAATCAACACGGAAACTGAAGCTCAATTTGAGTTGATTGATATTACTAGCACAATATTCCATACTTATCTAAATAAGCATTTACATGCTCTTGAAAATGGATTTGATAAACTATTTGAGCTTATAAGGATGGAAATGTTGCCGTTGTTCAATATTTTACCATTTTTGAAAATAGATTTTGATGAAAGTAATCCAACGCAACAATATTACTTGAAGCAAGCAGATAGCACTTCTAATTTATCATTGATCAAGAAGACTTTACAAAATCTAATAGGTATGGTGGAATCGTTACCTGATGCTGTAAAGGCAGATATGTATTCCTGTTTATTGTTCGTTTTCTCAAAGATATATCAATATCAAAACGAATTAATAATTTCAGCAGTATTGCCATATTTGAAGCAAATTGTCATTGGATCTAACAAATTAAATTTACCTTTGGTTGAAACGTTCAGTAATGTGATTCATGATCTGTATTCAATTGACATAAATAAGAATTATACCATTATCACTACAATAGTATTGATGACTAGTGGGAATATTAATCTAAATGAGAAAGAGTCCAAGCAATTAAGTGAAGTATTACTTGAACTCTTAGGTTCTAATTCCACAGCTGCAATGGCAATTCAATGTATTAAATCGTTAATCCAAAACTCTTCTGATAAACATTCTAGTTTGACAATGAAATATTTGATTGCCAGCTTAATAACTAGTTTATCGAACAGAGAAAAGATTAACTTGGATGCTAACATAGCTATTGAGATTCTATTCCTTTTCAATAAAACGGTCACAGATGAAAGCAAGCTGATTGCTTTATACTCGATCTTAATCCCAATCTTAATCACTTTCAACGATACGAAAGAAATCTCCAATGCATACCTACATGAAAGACTTTTACTTTTAATTAATCATAATCCGCATAGTTTTAAGTACATTGTCAATAATAATCTAAGTGAATCGCAAAAACAATTGGCAGAAAAATTGGTCAAGGTTCATGGAAATACCTTTACATCGAACAATGAAACAAGTGAAGATTCACAAATTGAATTGAAGACATTCGGAAGTTGAATAAGATTTAGTAGTAAAGTTGTGTCATTTTTTGTTTGTCATGTGACCTTGTCGGTATAATTGACACCTTTTGCATATTGGTGCTACGCGTAATTTTCACTTCACAAGATTCAAAGTTATTCCAAGTAGTGTTATAGTGAATGAAGAGTTATGTTGGAGCAACAAGATGGCAATATATTGGATGGTTCCAGTTTAGAATTTAGCCAGTCTAGTTTATTTGGTGCTATTCCCACTGCACAACCTGGTGAATCCATTAACTTTGCAGATTCATTATTATTTCAGGAATCTATAGTTACAAAAGCCAGCAAGCCAATACTACCGACAACTTCCAATGTTAGCAGCAACAGCGAGTATCACAAAGAAGTCAAATTATTGGACGGCAAAGTGATTCGCTTAAAGGCACGTAAAAGAACTGAAGTTGTGGATGATTTAATTAGCGGTAGCTTCATGAATATGGATGATTTATTTGGTAAAGCAGAATTGATAAATGCCATGAAAAAGAATAATGAAAAGCTTTCCGAATTGACCTATTTCAAGAAACCAATTGATAACTGTACTCAAATTTGGACTGAAAAATATCGACCAAACAAATTTATTGACCTTTGTTCAGCAGGAAATGACAAACAATATAGATTAGTATTCCAATGGTTGAAAAGATGGTCGGGAGCAGTATTCAAAGAACAATTTGAACCTGATAATAAAATTGATGTACAAGGACGTCCATTTAGAAAAATTTTATTAGTGCATGGTCCTCCAGGTTTAGGTAAAACCGCTGCAATTCATATTTCAGCCAAGCAATTGGGCTATAATGTAGAAGAATTGAATGCCGCTAATAGTATGGATTCATTGCCTCAGTCTTCCAACGAACCTAATAGTACTAGCTTTGCTTTGAAGCTAAAAATAATGAATGCATTGACCTCAAATACAATTTCTTCAAACGGGAAACCATCCTGTTTAGTGATTGATGAAATTGATTCGGCAATAAATGCAAGAGAAATTATCAAAGTTCTTAATGACTTAATTTACCAAGACCAACGGAATACAAATGCAAAGAGTAGGCAAAATAATGATGAAGTCAACAAGGCTCAAAAATCAAAAAAATCAACTAGCAAGAAGTTTTTCTTGAACCGTCCTATTATTTGTATCGCAAATGATATTTATGCTAACAATTCAGGACGTTTTGGACCATCACCAATGGAGAAACTTCGACCTTTATGTGAAATTGTTCAGTTCAAAAAGCCTATGACATCTACCAATCTTGCAGGTCGTAAGACCTCGGGTAATGCCATTAAATCTGTTAGAGACCATCTAATGTGGATATGTAAACAAGAAGGTTTAAAATTAGATTATCGTGAAATTGGTGAAGTTGTTGAAATATGTGATGGTGATCTCAGAGCTTGCATAAATCATTTACAATTTAATGGAAGAACATTAAATAATAGTAGTTCCTCCAAAGATTTGAATAAGGATACTCAATTATCTTGGTTTTCTATTGTCGATTTGTTGTTTCGGAGAGACTCCCAGTTGACCAAAGATGAAAATTTTGAAAAGTTACTACTGCAATTAATGAATGGGAATGGTAAGTCCGCTGTGAGCAATTCGGGCAGTTTTGAAAAGGTGGTCAAGGGATGTTTTAACAAGTATTTGGATATTGTATATCGTCTGGACGATTCGTTAACGAAACCAGCTGAACTAAGTGATTGGCTTGGACATTATGAATCGTTCAACTCTAATAATAGCGATTCCGGGCAGTATTCAAGTTTAATTGGGTTAAAGTTTTGGTCATTATTTAGTGAATTGAATCCGAATAGAAATGCTGATGTTGAACCATTAATTGAAAACATTAAAAGCATTGATTATGAATCATTTGAAAGTTTGAAAATGAATAAGACTATCCTAAGTAGGTTTGTTGAAAGGTTACCTATTCAATTGAAGCTTTCCTTAGGGGAAAATGTTGAAGTATTGTCATGTTTATTCTTACCCTATTTAAGTAAAGTTCTAACTCCTACTTTAAGTTCAAAAGTGAAATCAAATTTATCGGTTTCAGAGAAACTTACTATAGAGAAAGTAGCTGAACTAGTTAAGGGATTGGATTTAATCTTGGAATCAGAGAAAGATATTCAAACTGGACAAACATCTTTGCAAATATCTCCAAATTGGGATTCTATTACAAATTTTGATACTGATTTAGCTCCAGTTTCACTAATTGGCTTAACTAAACAAATTCAAATAAAAAGACAGGTGTTATTTCCATTACTAGCATCAGAATTTGAAAGGTTGAGCGTTGCCACAAAAGCTCCAAAGAGGTCATCTACTGAAGAACTAAAGAATGAAGATAAGAAAAAGCGAATGAAATTAAGTAGTAGTGTTGATTTCTTTAAACAAAAATATGAAGGAATCTCCAGTCAAGTTAATGATAGTACAGCCGGCTCGGCAAATTCACAAGAAACAAGAATTTGGGTTAAATATAATGAAGGTTTTTCAAATGCAGTTAGGAAAACAATCGGTTGGAATGATATATGGATACCATAAATGTATATAAATAGAATAAACACAATGGTCTGGAAATATTTGAACTTGAACAAGTAGATTCGTAGATTCGGCGCCTCTTTAGATTTGAAGGGATATTAATATAACTATTGGTAATTTTGAAATCAAATAGTTACACTACTCACAATTACATACTTCTACATCTTGGGTAGAGCTATTCATCGCTGCATTCACTAAGTATCAATAAACAAACAAAAATGGCAAGTATATTATTTATGAAGTATTATCGCAAGAGAATGTAAATTTGAAGTTTGCAATAACAATGGACTTGTACGTTGCAGAGTTGGCAGAGGTTCATCTAAGTTGAAAGAAAAGACAGGGAAAAAAAAATGATTTCGCCCAGGATCGAACTGGGGACGTTCTGCGTGTTAAGCAGATGCCA
>JAJMJR010000049.1:0-43773 GCA_030569075.1 Suzukiozyma sphagnicola
AGGCTGTTGAAAAATCTGATAAAGTCGGTAAAGTTACCAAAGCTGCCCAAAAAGCTGCTAAAAAATAAGCTGATTGATCATGAAGTATTAATATAGTTGGTAATAAACTTTTTATATTTATCTGCTATTAAACGGTTCGTTAAATTTGATTTATTTAGGATTGTTTAATATATAAACAAGTATAGTAAACTTGCTGTAGTTCGTGGTGCTTATCAGAAGAGTCTCCGGTCAGCTTTGACATTACTGAACTGAGAGTCTTTCTCAATTTTAGTATTCCAATCTGAACTGGGTCAGAAAGCGGTACGATATACCTGGTGCTGCTCTAGTACAAGTAGACTAGACAGAAGTAAACTTAGCGGGACTACATTTGCAGCTACAAGTTCCAGGTTATATCATAGTATTACTTGCGGTTGTATGAAACTTTATTAATTTGAATTATGAAAAATAGCCCTTTGTTGTTTGATTAACAGTACTCTTACAATTGAACAGCTTGGAAACCCTTTCCACTGACTACCCCAATCCAATCACCTTGATCTCCCCTCCAGCATGCATTATTGACCTCTAAATCTTCGTCATAAGCCAAAACTGGGGTGTCAATAAAAATGCCAGATTCATTATTTGGTGTAGTAGAAACAGAAGAAGATTTTAATTGATGTAATTTGTTACAGTCCCATACTAATGCTTGGCAGTCGTCGCCTCCAGTAAGTAAGTAATTCGCACTTGGATGCCATTTAATCAGGTTGATAGGTGCCTGATTGATTCCTGCTAATGATCCATCTAATGTAGCAACTGGTAGCCCAGGCATTCTCATATCAATGATGATCACTTGGTTTGAATTCACTCCAATCGTAGCCAAGTGATGTTGATCGATATTTGAAGTAGACAATCGCAATAATGCTTTATAATTAAATGCTTGGTTAGAAATATTGGCATTGCTTGCCCCTGTGGAAGATGGTGGTTGCGGAACTGTTGTAGGCTCGTAAATAATGGTGGAATGCTCCAACGATCTCAAATCAAAAACTCTCATGGATCCATCGTTACCTACAGATGCAAAGATATTGGTGGAATTGCTGAGGAATTTCACATCAAATACTTCAGAATCGTGAGCAATCAATTGAGTTTTCACTGTCGCAACATCGGGGCAGTTATCGTCTTGTAAATGGCGTGGGTTGTAGGATCGATGTAAATCCCAAACTGTACAGGTGGTATCGACTGACGAAGTGATGATCATATTTGGATCAGTTTTGTTCCAGTCAAATGATGTCACTGGAGGGTATGTGTTTATGTCTTCATTTTTTAGACTATTCTGTCCAGAAGAATTTGAATTAGAAGAAGAGCTCACAGTGTTTCCGGCAGTGTTATTAGCCAACGTGTGAGTTTGTGATAACACAAAGTCCCCGTCTTGTTCGTAGTCTGGTTCCACTTTGTAGAGTCGCAACACTTCAGAAGAAGCAGCCAATCTATGGCTAACCGAGGTATTGTTAACGAGTGCAGGGTCCCATTGTAAGTTTGTGATGGGGTAGTCAATATTTATCTCCAGCACTTGTTGGAAATCAAACCCTTGAATCGAGTTATTGTCTTCATAGTGATAGTTTTGGTTAAATTGATTAACATTGGCATTATCCAGGGAATTGTCTTCAGAATCGCTAGTGAAGTCTTTTCCGTAGGTCATACCGTGTACAATCTGCAATTTATTAGTGAACCCTTCGTTGTAGGTAGATAAAGCGAGATTTTCGTGGTTATTGCCTGGAATATACTTCCAGTCACAGCAATATAATGGATATTGCGATAAGTAAAACGATGCTCTCTCCATGGGATTGACAACGGAGTTGACGACGTTGTTCTTGCCGAAGTTGCCGCCAAGATTGCCCCCAGAAAGCTTTGATAAATTGGAATTGTTTCCAGTAGAACCGCCATAAAACTGTGCTCGTTGGTTAGAGTAAGGGGAACCACTACCACCATTAGCACCTCCAGAAAGACTGGGGTACCCTGGGGATTGTGAAGTGGTCCCTGTCACTACAGAGTTCTTCTTGGACTTCTTATACCAATCCATCTTCGATTGTAAATATAGTTGTATGGAATTAAAGAATACTAAATTTCAACAGTGGAGTTTTTCCATGAAATTTCGCTACTCTGTACAAAATGAGATTTTTGGAAATGGCAACAAATTTTGTATGGTGGAACTCAGTTTTGGGTAGGAGGGTTTATTTTACAGTGGAATTGCATTCAAGCGGTGTATTTTGAAGTATTTCCCGTTAAATTTGGTGGATTTCCCATGGATATACCTCAGTTAAACTATGAAAGGTAGTCACTTTGGCGTACTTCGGGGAGATTGGGTAACATATAGGAATTAGAGTACTACAAGAGCAATGTAATGAGGCTGATGAATGACCATGTTGAATGAAGTCGTATATAAATAAATTTCTATTAAAATTTTCATGAAAGAATTGAAAGCGTAAGTAGTTGAAGTAGAACTATTGTTGTTGATCGGCAACAACATCTTCGACGGATGGACAGGTACAGATCAAGTGCATATCACCATAGGTGTCATCTAATCTTGCTACTGATGGCCATTGTTTGGCAACTTGTAAGTATGGCAATGGGTAAGCAGCTTGTTGTCTAGTATAACCTCTAGCATCCCAATCTTCTTGAGAGGTAGCAACAACGTCATCTAAAGAATGTGGAGCATTCTTTAATACTTGACCTAAAGGTTCTCCTTTGGCGTAAGCATCGATTTCCTTTCTGATGGCAAGTAAGGCATCAACAAATCTATCTAATTCTTCCAAGTTTTCTGATTCGGTTGGTTCAATCATTAAAGTACCAGCAACTGGGAAGGACATGGTTGGAGCATGGAAACCATAATCTTGTAATCTTTTAGCTACGTCAATAGCTTCGATTCCAACGGCTTTGAATTCACGTAAATCAAGAATGAATTCATGGGCACAGTGTTTTAATCCTTCGCTCTTTCCGTCGATGAACAAGATTTCGAAATCATCCTTCAATCTGGTCAACATATAGTTAGCATTTAACATGGCAATGGCAGAAACATATGGTAATGACTTGGCTCCTAACATCTTAATGTAAGAATAACTGACTGGGATAACAGAAGCAGAACCGTATGGAGCTGAGTTAACAGCTTTAATAGATTCCTTGGTAGAATGTGGGGTAGTCATAAAATTATGTTTTGGTAAGAATGGTTTCAAGTGTTCTTTGACACAGACTGGTGCTTGACCTGGTCCACCACCACCGTGACTTAAAGCAAAAGTTTTATGAATATTTAAATGACAAACATCGGCACCTAAATCACCTGGAGAAGTTAAACCAACTTGAGCATTCATGTTAGCACCATCCAAGTAAACTAAACCACCATTTTCGTGAACAAGATCAATGGCTGTCTTGACACCTGGTTCGTATAAACCATAAGTAGATGGATAAGTAATCATGATAGAACATAAGTTTTCAGCGTGTTTTTTGGCTTTTTCAGCTAAATCTGTTAAATCAATGGAACCATCTTCTAAACATTTAACTGGAACAACAGTTAAACCACACATAGCGGCAGAAGCAGGATTGGTACCATGGGCAGAAACTGGAATTAAACAGATATTTCTTTGGGCATGTTCACCTCTGGATTTGTGATATTGTCTAATTAAAGATAAACCAGTGTATTCACCTTGAGCACCAGAATTTGGCATATTGGTAGTAGCATCAAATCCAGTGATATCATTCAAATCTTTTTCAAATTCGGCAACTAATTCATGATAACCTTGAGCTTGATCCAATGGAGCAAAAGGATGAATAGAATTGAAGCCTGGAATGGATAAAGTTTGCATTTCAACGGTGGCATTCAATTTCATGGTACAAGAACCTAAGGCAATCATAGAATTAGCTAAAGATAAATCTTTAGATTGTAAAAGGTGTAAGTATCTTAACATAGAAGTTTCAGAATGGTGAGTGTTGAAAACTTCATTGGTTAAAATCTCATCAGTTCTTAACAATTCAGTTGGTAATGATGGCAATTCAGAATATTGAGCAAAGTCTAAATCTTTACCGGTGAAGGCTTGTACAAGATTAGATAATTCTTCTTTGGTGATGGTTTCATCTAAAGTTAAAGAAACAGTAGATTCGTCTACTTTGAACAAGTTAATGTTATATTTGTTTAAAACAGTAGTCAAAAGTTCATCTGAAGTAACACCATTCAATTTAACAGTTAAAGTATCGAACCATTTATCGTTAACGATTTTATGGTTAGAATCTTGAGAGATTTGGTTAGCTAAAATAGTAGTGAAACCATAAACTCTTTTGGCGATATTCTTTAACCCTTCTGGTCCATGGTAAACAGCGTACATAGCAGCGATGTTAGCTAAAAGAGCTTGAGCAGTACAAATGTTCGAGGTTGCTTTTTCACGTTTAATGTGTTGTTCTCTAGTTTGTAAGGCTAATCTTAAGGCTGGTTTGCCTAATCTATCTTTAGAAACACCAATGATTCTACCAGGGATTTTTCTGGAATATTTCATTGAAGTAGCAAAG
This sequence comes from Suzukiozyma sphagnicola, assembly GCA_030569075.1. Taxonomy (NCBI): domain Eukaryota; kingdom Fungi; phylum Ascomycota; class Pichiomycetes; order Serinales; family Debaryomycetaceae; genus Suzukiozyma; species Suzukiozyma sphagnicola. The sequence continues at coordinate 4,528 of JAJMJR010000049.1, forward strand.
AAAGCGGCATGTGGTCCACCGTAACCGAATGGGACACCAAATCTTTGGGAAGTACCTAACGCAATGTCAGCTCCGAAATCACGAGGGGATTTCAAAAGGGTCAAAGCTAATAAATCAGTAGCCATGGCGAATAACCCTTTATTTTTATGGATTAAATCACCGATTTGCTTGAAGTTATTGTTGATAGCCCCATTGGTATCAGGGTATTGGACAATAGCACCGCAAACGTCCTTAATGATAGAATTCAATTCTTGGACACCTGCTTCGGTAGATAAAGGTAATTCCACGATTTTAACCCCAATGTTTTCAGCTCTAGATTTGACAACCTCAATAGTTTGAGGATGTAAGTTAGAATCTACTACATAAGTGGATTTTTTATTCTTTAAATTGTGGAAAGAAAGCGACATAGCTTCAGCGGCAGCAGTACCTTCATCCAATAAGGAAGCATTAGCCATATCCATCCCGGTCAAAGAGGTGACCATGGTTTGGTAGTTCAAAAGTGATTCCAATCTACCTTGGGAAATTTCCGGTTGGTATGGAGTATAAGAAGTATACCATTGGGGAGATTCCAACAAATTACGTTGGATTACTGGTGGAATAAATGTCCCAGCGTAACCTTTCCCGATAAAAGATCTGACAATCTTGTTTTTACCGGCGATTTCGTGCAAGTGATTCAACATTTCTTGTTCAGTGAACCCGTTTTCTGGGTTGATCTTCAATGCTCTCTTGATCAAAACGTGCTTTGGAATGGAAGACGATAAGAACTCATCAAGGTCTTTGTAGCCCAAGGTTTGCAACATTACCGCGACATTGTCTGGGGTAGGACCAATGTGTCTTCTGGTGAAGGTGTCGAGTGGTGCGAAGTCTACCTTGGTGTGGTGAGGGTTGAATACCGCATCGTAGTTCTTGGATGAAGTATCAGCCTTAGTAGCCAACCATCTGGTGCGACTAACGGTAAGAAGCGGTTTATAGCTTGTTGCCAATTTAACCGAAGATCTAATAGATCTAGCCGATAATCTCAACATTTAAAATAGCAAGTTTAAAGAATTTACAATTTCTAAAGCAAATATTTGAAAATTCCATTGCTATTTATACAGAAATGCAAAATTAACCAAACAATAAACGGTTTGGTGAAAAGTGCATCCGAGTGAAATGTGCCATGACTCGGAAATACTCACCTCATTCTCACCCAGTAGGTGGAGGTGGTACTTCCCGGGTCAAGGATGTGGTTACAAGAGTGAGAATACTGTGACAAACATATTGATAATCGACTACGAAACTTTGACAAGCGCCACTTCGAAGGTGGTGGTAATGTCGTAGTGTTGTTAGTTGGTATTGTTTCATTGTTTCAGGCGATGAGTGGAAAAGATCTGTGCCTATGATAATTTGGGAAGTTGACTCGTGGGGCTTTTTGCGGTAGACTTCCTGATTTGGTATTGTATTGTTTTAGTTTTTACATGTACTATTAGGAAACATGCTAAATAAGGGTATAATTTGAGGCGAAAAAGATAAAAGTAATTAGAACTTAAGATATAGTCAACCGGTGTGTGTGCGATATATGTTTACGGTTAATAAAATAGTTACGGCTACAGGTTTGCTACGGGAAATTGCCGTCTTTTGCTTATCTTTGGATTTGGCTCGGGACAGAAAATTAATACCCGACTGTACATAAGTACAGTGTTGTGAACTGCAGGCTGTCCAAACCTCCACCACGCGACTCCTGTCCCATCTCAATTATGTACCTGAATCCATCTCCACATTTCGAATGCTTGATTCAGTCAATGATCCAGCTCTGGCCACGCTGGTACCCTCGCCATTTCCGCCACCTCCCTCGTCCAAATTCTGTTGTTTTATATTTATTCTCTATTTACAGATCGAAAGCTAACATTTAAGTCGAAAAAGACCTTGAGTGCTATATTTTTGCAACTTTACTTTGTACCAACATTTTGCATTAAGTACATATCATTATTTTTGACTTTCAGTCAAGGACCCTTACTCTTCAGCAGTACAGCTTATCTGTTGTATTTCCAGTCTTACCAACGAAATAGTTGCTGGCGTAGTGCTACAACAACCACCAATGGCTCTGACATTAGCATGAGTTAGCCATTGTTTTACCTGAAGTTTCCACATTTCATCATCTCTATGGACTTTATAACTACTGCTGCTCGCATCATATTCATAACCTAAATTTGGATAAATCATTATAGGCAACCATGTAGGTATATTATTTAAAATAGATTCTATCTTTAAATAATCAATACAATTAAGCCCTAATGCTAGAAAATTCAATTCTAGTGTTTGCAATTTCATCAGTAAATATCCAATCACCTTTTCGATGCTAGTTCCATCGGGCAAGCTCTTACCATGAAAATTACATGAGATATAAAATGGTTTCTTGGGGTAATGTTTCATCAAATTGATAATAGATTTAAATTCTCTGAAATTGGCAATCGTCTCGAATCCTATTACATCAACTCTATTATCTTCATAAAAGTACTCAATCAATGGTGAAAAAAAATTCATATACTTTTCGCCATTTATTATACCATAGTTTCCAGTATATTCCGACCCATTACTTAGAAACGCCCCATAAGTACCAATTGACCCCACGAGATAAATCGGTTTACTTTGGCCGCAGTGGTCAATGGCAGCTTGTGCCACATCTATCGATTTCTTCCATACGGATTTAATTTGTTCCTTATTCAATTGAGCATATTTTTCTAGACTTTGGTAACTCAATTGGTAACTACTAGAGATAATCATATCAGCTCCTCCTACGGTTATATAATCCTCGTGAACAGTTTGGATTAGCTTTGGCTGCTCCATCAAGACTTTCCCAGACCACAACTGAGAATTATTAGGATGATTGACGTCATTCTTGTCAATCCGATCTTCCAATTCTGTTCCTAGTCCACCGTCTATGACAAATCGCTTACGCAAAAAATCTGTCTTAATGTCTTTCATTACTTATACAGCTATACCCCAGCACAATGCTACAATATACCAGTGCTTCTTCCACAGTTCTTCACACCTTCTTCCTAAGTATTGCTAAAATTATAGCTGCGCTACCTTTAAATATTCCATCGACGCGCTACCATATCATCTTGACCGAAATAAAATGGTTGCGAAATCGAGCCCTTATTTGCTCTTCAGTAAACAATGAGGTGATGACGAGAAATAGAATGAAAATTGTTTATTCGAGTTGTTAAATGCTATCAAAGCTATTATTAGTGTACCCTGCTCTCTTTTGAATCTTTGAAGAGCTCAAAGCTGAAATTTCAACTTTCTATAAATATTTACTTCTATTTTGCAACTTTTCCAAAACAATCACACTTTAGATGAATAAGTAATCAATCTCACGCAATTAACTTTTTCAGCTTCCTTCCGTCTAAAATACCACTTAAGAAGTACTTTGGCTTAATACAATCAATTTGCTTTAACGAAGAGATACCTTAACTAGTGTATCTGATGTACCTTGTGTTTAACAGTAGTAGCGCTATTTGTCCATCAATGAGAATGATACACGACAAACGACAAAACAAAACAAGCACAATGACAGACACGAACCCCATCCCAACGACATTGTACTCCTTTGACTGTTGGCAATTGCAATGTCGGTGCCATTAGACTGGTGAAAGCTGCTTCAATTGACTTTTGGTAACCTGCAGTACACGATGAATTTTTCAATATTTGGTATTTTTCAATATGAAATAGTGGGAACCATAATTGAAGATTTGACAGTTTAACAATGGAGAATCCTAAGAGAAGCAGGGACGAGTTCGAGAGCGACAACGTGGAATCGTTTTCCGACGGAAAAAGACAACGTAAAGACCCAGCTGACGAATTGGTTGCTAATGTTTGTGGAGATATTCAATCTTTAGACCCAAGAAACATTGAAGATGTTGCTTATATTTCGAATCCTATTGTTGTAGAATTCGAAAAGATCGACAAGTTGAGGGTTAGTTTTCTTAATACTATTTATGCCATGATTATCGAACAACCTTCCAAAATCAACGTCATTGGAGAATTAGTGTTAATCTGTAACGCCAAAAATTTTGTTGTTGGGAAATATGTTATAGAATTCATTCATTCCAAAGCTCAGAATTTGCTCAATACCATTTCTGCTGATAATAATACTTCCGATGCCAACAATAATTTATTAAACGAATTTTCTGGTGTTTTCAATAACTTGAAATCAATTTTAAAGTTTTTCTCTATTTTAACCCCAATTGTGGAAAACTATTCCATTATTAATCTTTATCAGCAATTTTTGAATTTAGCTATTGATTTACAAAATAGTACTCCTGATTCTAGAAGCGGTACTGCTCAACAAATTTATTACAGTTGTTTGATTTCAATGCCTTATTTATTAAGTTATGAAAATAGCACTGAATTAATTGAAAAGATGAATGACTTATTGGAACAAGCCGAAAAATTTGTCATTGTTCAAGATAAGATTTCATTATTAAAGCCTTTTGAAGACAAAGCCAATATTAAGCACAATGTCGAATCAAAACTCTTAGTAGAGTTAATTTTACCAGCTATTAAATCTTTACAAGGGGAAAATAAGACTTGGGAAAATTTGAATAACAAATTGTTCTGCGGTAGAAATCACTTATTAACTCCAATTATCGAAGAAGCACTTGCCAACAATCCTCTCTCGAAAGACTTGGTCAAGTATCCATTACCACAATTCTCAATTCCAGATTTAGAACAATTGTCGAAATATGCTCCTTCTGCTTTAGTCGATAAGTTGTGGAAAGAAAATTCCCGTCTTTTATTTCAAGTTTATAACGTCACTACTGAATTTGAAACCGTTCCTAAAATAGAATCCTACAGTGGTATTTTCTTTCAAGATTTAATATTGGATATTATTACTAATTTATCCTTCAATAAACAAGAAGCTGGTACTTTGGTTTATAACTTGGACTTGGCTTTTAACAAGGATTTGGCACCAGTGAGTACATCTATCGATCAATTAACTTTAATTAATCAAGATAATATATCAGGAGAAAATACTCCTGCGTTATCCACTTGGAAAACTGAAGACTTGGTTGTAGAAAATATTATTAATATGATGTTCCAATTACCAAAGTCTTTAAATCGTGAGGTTTATTACTACTCTATCTTGACTGTCATTTGCCAACAGAGTCCTTCAAATGTTGCTCCAGTATTTGGAAGAGCTATAAGATATTTATATAATAACGTTGAAACTCTTGATTTTGAATTAAGAGCACGTTTTGCTGATTGGATGTCGATTCAATTGTCCAATTTTGAATTCAGTTGGAAATGGGATGAATGGGTACAAGATTCCAAAAAGTACGGAGATTTAAAATATCACCCAAAGAAGAACTTCATTAGAAATTTAATTGCCAAAGAAGTAAGGTTATCAAATAAGAAAAGAATCAAAGAAAGTTTTGTCACTTTGGATGCTGAAACCTCTGATATAATCCCATTGGAAGAATATTTTCAATACTTGGATGTTTCCATTCATACTGGTGTTCAATTTATTGAAGAATATGATAACGCATTATATGGAAATGATGAAGAGTTAAAGCAAGTTTTCAGTAAGCTCTACGAAGAAAAATCGCAACAATTAGCAGAAAAACAAATTATAAGTGCTCAAGATGAAATAGTTTTCAACTTTTCATCCAAGGAATTACCATTACATGAAGTTTCCAGTAAAGTGTATGAAATGATTGTTGCCAATTGGAAGCCAAATAACGAATTTGAAGAGTTATACACCGAAATCTTGACCACTATAGAAGAACAATTCCCCCAAATCAACGGAGAAAAGTTTTTAATTAATTTGATTCTTCAAACGTATTCCTTTGTTGGGTCAAGATCAATCTATTCAGTTGTAAGTTTATTCTCACGGGATATCAATAAATTAAAATACTTGAGTGGATCTCTGATCACCTACGAAGAAGAGGAATCGAAATTCACTGAGCAAGAATTAACCGATGAACAAATTAAGCAAAGACAGGAATATATTATTGAAGCGGTAATGAGAATTTGGAATCATCAACCTCAAATAATATTCTTAACTTTTGAATATTTAATTGAATTTGAAATCTTAACCAAAGATATCGTCATTGAAACATACTTCAAATTAAATAACAACTTGATAATTGTTAATTTATCATGTTTAGATTCTCTTAATAGAATCTTGAGCCTGGACCAAGATATAATTATGCAAGTATTCCAAAGAGCTATCAATAATTTGAATGAGATAAGTTCATTATTACAGAGCGAACCATCTCAAACCATTGACATAGAAGAAAACAGCGAAGACTTACAAACCGTTGACAACCAATGGTTGTATTACGAATACAAAGGCTTAATCAAATCATACTATAGACATTTCAACATCAACCAAACTTCAGAAAAGAAGCAACAAATCACGGAATTATTCCAATCAATTATCAATATTCCAACTAAAGAAGAATTAGTATCGTGGACATCCTAGAGATTTCAATAAAAAGTTCATTTCATCCTGCAGTAGAGTTGTAATATCGTAGTAGCTAATAACTGAACTTTGAAAATGACATCTTGCTTCCTTTTGCTTACTTAATGAAGATTGACTGCAGAAACCGTTATCGTCGTTCCTACATATGGGAAATGATGCAATTTTCATTCCATCACTATCAGTGCTGAATATTCAAGCAACAGTAGTGGATTACTTAGAAAATGACACAGCAACACGAACAAACTGGCTCGGTGACAGGTAGAGTTGAAGATTTGCAAACCTCTTCTAGTTCCCACAACTCGCAAGGTTCTCAAGGTTCAAGATGTGAATCAGACTCATCAAGTCGCACTCTTGATCCAGTGGACTCGAGCAACGATTCCAACAAGGACTCAGGATATGCCATTGAAACGACCAATCTCAACTATGTATTCAAGTCGAAAAAGATCGGGTTACAAGATATCAATTTGAAGATCGCTTGGGGTTCAACCAATTTATTGGTGGGACCAAATGGAGCTGGGAAATCGACTTTATTAAAGATACTTGCAGGGAAGACGCTTATCAACAAAGGGAGTTTAAGAATCGGTGGTTTTGATCCGTTTGAGTTTTCTTCAAACCACAACTCCGATATTAACAATCTTATTACATATTTGGGTACGGATTGGGCGACCAATTCCATGATTAAACGGGATATTCCCGTTAATCTTTTATTGGATTCAATTGGGGGCCAGCTTTACGCTACAAGAAGAAACACTTTAATCGATATTCTTGATATTGATCCAAGTTGGTCTATGATCAATATTTCAGACGGAGAACGTAGAAGAGTACAAATTGCCATGGGTCTTATAAAGCCTTGGAAATTGTTGTTACTAGACGAAGTCACCATTGACTTGGATGTCATTGTCCGATCCAAATTGTTGAACTTTTTGAAATCCGAGTGTCATGACCGAGATTGTTGTGTCATATATGCCACCCATATATTTGACGGATTAGGCAAACAATGGTGTGACAGGTTGATTCATCTTGACGCCGGACTAAAATTGAAGGATATAGATATGGCCAATGTTGAGTTCATTGATGATATTGATGCAGTTGTTGAAAAAGATAATTTCATTAAGATTCCAACGTCACATTCTATTCATCCGTTAGCATTACATTGGCTAGAGCAAGATTTGCAAAGGAGAGGCACTAGAGTAGAGGAAAAACAGAAAATGCTTCATAGACATAACGATTGGAATAATGCTCGCGATGGTAAATACTTTGATGGAGATGATGATAAGATCAAACAGTACTTTCAATCCACTAGAAGCAATGTCTAGACATAGATTTACATAGAGAACAAGGAAAATAATATGATAATGCAATTTAATATATACTTTAATGATAATGTGAGACGTAAGCAAGTCCGTCATAGTTCGATGCAATTGGTTGATAGTAGATTCTCAACAAGAACAGAATCACTCCATTTCACGCCAATGAAGGTTTAATATCAGCGTATCGGGTGCCAAGAATACAATATTCTATATAAGTAGTGTTTCAGCTTGTTCCTGCTTTGGACAGAATGTCTCAGGGTGTTTCAGAGAAGGCAGGGGGTACCGTAGTATAGTGGTGTATAGGAACCCTATCAGTCCGATACTGGATTAACCATCTCCACTACAGTAGCAAAGTCATACGCTAAGAAATAGTCGAGATACCACGAGGGTAACAATGCCTTTATACTTCGTTACTCTGGTTGAAGCTTCTTTCCAAGGCAAGGAAATCGACCAACTCTTTCTCATGGGATAACAGGGTATGCAATTGCCAATTCTCATACTTGAGGTGCCACACATCCAACTGAGAGATGTTCAAGAAGTTCGGTTTACTCTGTAATGGTACTTTATACTCTAGTTTCCTCTTTGTAGCGGTAAAGTTTGTTTCATGTTTCAAAGGTGATTCAGCTTTACGTTTGAGCTTAAACTCTTGTAACCCCGTCAGCTCATCCAAAACTTTAGTAGGAGACAGCTGGTACGACTCTGTATACGCTACGTTTTCGTCGTTATCGTTCATTTGGTTGTTTGTTTGAAGATGGTGAAGTTGTGTTTGGTTTTGCAGATCAAAACAAAAATAGCAGTAAATTATATACAGGTCAGAGATGATTTTAAGCGGCTAAGAAATCTCAGTGGTGGCTCTTAAAGTGGTGGTAGAGGAGGAAGTGCTTTAAAGTAAGCAAATGTTTAGGCATTTGATCATTTCCGTAAAAGCCATTGAGGAATTGTGCACACACTCAGTTGGACTATAAAAATATCCAGAGGAGGAGGAAAATGGAGAACGAAACTAAAGTTCTCTTGTATATATAGTTATGGAGGATAATGAAGAATCATGAGGAACAAGTATAGAGTAAAATGTAGAGGATAACTATAAAGACTGGAAAGTGTAATTGACCATATTAGACCAGAGGATTGACTTAGTGTATGAACGTTTTCTTTCCGATTCAATGGTTGGTTCAGAGCGTAGAGATAGTCATACAAGCAAAACTACCCAAAACGATACATGCATTGCACTTAGTATCAACCTGGAAGTATTAAACAAACATACCCAGTGAAACAAAATAGTATTTGATTTACTCTTCAGTCCACACTGCAGTCTAGACAGTGGTCCGTTCGAGAGTAGTGCTCTACTAACTACTACCGGCTACTGTAGTTCCTACTCTTCCTGATGCCATGCGGCGTGGGTTTGGACAACGCGTCCCGTAAGCAGTTTCACCATAAACATCCTCCAAAACTACCATTCCAACTGGGTTCTTTTCTACCACTATAAACTCCATACATGATTATATAATTTAGTCCACCGTTAAACTTGAACATTTAAGTGTAGTTCTTCCAAAAATTCCAACTTCAAGATAACTCTAGTAACCAAAACATTTTGAATCAGTTCATTAGCGTCTATTCTGCATATAACACATATATACCTTTTCTATGTGCGTTAAATGCTAATCACTGATTATCCGCAATCCTTGAGAATTTTGATTACCATGATAAAAGCTTAAGTTTAACCCTTTTTACAGATAGTTGCCACAATTGTAGAGTGATAACAGTCAAGGATCAACCCTCCCTTTCGCTCCACAATGCTCAAATTTAGAAACAAGTTCAAGTTCGGCGGTGGCAGTTCGGATAAGCAAGAATTAACTCCATCCGAATCACCAAGGGATTCGTTAGATTCAAAAAAGACTTCTGGCGCCAATCTGACCACCAACTTGGCCGATAACGTCAGTAAGCTTTCAATCAACGACAATTCTCCTCCTGGTTCTGCCGTTGGTTCTGCTGCTGGTTCCACTGCCGGTTCTGCTGTTGGTGTTTCTGCCGCTGAGTCTACCCCTAATTCGGCTACTGGGTCTGTTAGTGCTCCCGTCACTGGAACTGGTGTACCCGTAACTGGTTCTTCATCTAGTGCCATACCTCCTAGTACCACTCCTGCCACCTTATCCGGCTCAAATTCCCTCAACTCAAATGGTGCTTCTACTCCAACAAATCCGTCTCTCGTTATTCCAGCAACTATGTCGTCAAAATCTTCCAAATCTTCCTCTCCTACTTCTTCAACAAGTAATGGAGCTTTATCATCACCAGGAGCTTCTCCAGACACCTCAAACCCGGGGTTATTGACAGTGAAGATCTACAACTCTCAGGCTATAAACTTACCTGTTAAGATCAATAACAATATTTCCATTCTACAAGCTTTAGCTGTCAATGCAAACCACGATACCATTAAACAGGATCTACTTCAAGACTTGCAAGACTTGCCCAGCGAAGAGTTATTGGATAATGCTTCGAAATACTTACCTTCGATTATTACCATTCCCAACCAAAACTTAATCAAATCCTTGTTATATTTGACCATCGAGTTCGATAATAATGTCCTTGTAATCGAGCCTCAAAAGGGTACGGTGGAAAATTCCACTTGGAACCAGGTTGTATCGTTTGATGTAACCAAAAAGACTGGAAGCAACGATTCCAACGCAAATTCATCTTCATCAGCACCTCCATCTCCTACAAAAGCAATCAACACTGGCTCGATCTTTTTGAATTTGAATTTATTCATCAGATTACCAAACATCTTAATTCCAGAACACGAAAAATCTGCGAAGAAACAACTCTTCACTAACTATGGCTCCAACCAAAAGTACCCAAACAATATTGGTGATCTCTTGATTGGGACTATCAAATTGCCATTAAATTTGAAATGCCATAAATCTCCAATCAGACTAATGAATCATGAGTACTTAAACTTTATCAACTCAAACTTACAAGACTCGATAATGCAACAAATGGGGCAAATTATGTTAACAATAGAATTCAAACCAATAGCTAAGAGTCACCATTTAGCCATAGATGAGTTTGATTTGTTGAAAGTAATTGGTAAAGGATCCTTTGGTAAAGTTATGCAAGTTATTAAGAAAGATACCAAGCAAATTTACGCTTTGAAAACATTAAGAAAACAACACATTGTTAGTAGAATGGAAGTTACGCACACATTGGCCGAAAGAACCGTGTTGGCACGAGTAACAAATCCATTTATTGTTCCATTAAAGTTTTCGTTTCAATCCCCAGAGAAATTGTATCTAGTGTTGTCATTTATCAATGGTGGAGAACTTTTTTGGCACTTGCAAATGGAAGGAAAGTTTTCCATGGATAGATCGAGATTTTACATTGCTGAATTATTGACAGCGTTGGAATCAGTACACGAATTGAATGTTATTTACCGTGATTTAAAACCAGAGAATATCTTACTTGATTACCAAGGTCATATTGCGCTTTGTGATTTTGGATTGTGTAAATTAAACATGAAAGATAACGATAAGACCAATACATTTTGTGGTACTCCGGAGTATTTGGCGCCAGAATTGCTATTAAACCAAGGTTATACAAGATCCGTCGATTGGTGGACCTTGGGAACTTTATTATATGAAATGTTGACAGGGTTACCGCCATTTTACGATGATGACGTGCCAACAATGTATAGGAAGATCTTACAAGATCCATTGAAGTTCCCTCCAGCTTTAGACAGAACTGATGCTAAGGACTTGTTAATTAAATTATTACAAAAGGACCCAGCACTCAGATTGGACGACGCCAATGATATCAAGTCTCACGCATTCTTTAAGGATATTGACTGGAATAAATTATTAAACAAGAGCTATTTGCCTCCTTTCAAACCGAATGTGGAAAACTTATTAGATACTTCAAATTTTGACCAGGATTTTACAAACGAAAAACCTCAAGATTCTGTGGTTGATGATTTCTTGACTGAATCAGTCCAGAAACAATTTGGTGGGTGGACATATAATGGGGATGCAGCATTCTGAGATATAATAGAGATAAAGGACTTTTACCATCGAAATGTGTAACTTCAAAGACAGCCTACTTCTCAAACATTCGTATTAGTCATTTTAAGATTTACATAAACATTTGTATTCAAAATTGTAGGTATGAACAACTTTACAGAGCAATGCTGACTAGTTAAAAATCGAGACGTCAAACACTAAGTACTGAATCATTAACTATCATGAAACCACACTACCACGAGTGGGAAAATATATAACTAAATAGCGAATAATACAAACCCAAAGACTATACAAAGATATACAAATATCACGAAGGAGCGCAAAAATATCATTTACTAAGTAACATAAGCTAAGAAGAACTGAGTGTCATATAACTGGTCCTACCAAAGAGAAGAATACTATGGAGAGGAAGAACCTTATTTGCTGTTTGCAGAATCGTAGTAAGAGGCACCTGCTCTACCAGGGAAGGCACCACCACCTGTCTTATTGCTCTTATCAACCTTCCTCTTTCCTAATGGCTTGTCATGGTTATTTGGAAAATTACCCATGGCCAACCTCTGCTGTTCTGCTCGCAAATAATCCTGGTAGGCTGGATTCACTTGGTCTGGTCTGGCGGTGGTGATATTAACTGTATCCTGAGATTGTGGTACCATGTATATTCCCGCAGGGATGCCATTGTAGCCATACTGACTATTGTTAGCTGGATAGCCCATCGCACCTGGGACAGGCTGATTACCAACCTGCTGAGGATAGTAATGAGGAGGCTCATTTGCATCCCCAGGAACATATTGGTTAGCTTGGCCGCCTGAAGTCTTCTCGTCTGCGTACAGTTGGTGCTGGCCCTCTGAATTATCATATTGAGGGATATTACTACTGTTTCCAGTGTTTGCGTCCTGAACAGGGCTGTAGGGAGGAGGGTGAACAGGAAGTGGTTCTGGTCTGCGTTCATACCGACGTGGTGTACCCTGTTCTTCCTCTAGCGTATGCTGTTGCTCGTTCACCATAATTGCTTTAACTTCTTCAATCTGGTGCTATATTAACGTTAAATTGGTGCTATAGGTCTTGGTAGCAATTGGAAATTCTCATTATTGCTGTGAAATCCTGATGCCAATACAAAATGGAACTTCTGCGGCGTTCAGATCTTACCTAATTCGGTCGAGAATTGCGGCGCAATAAAATTACCTATTTTAGCTTTGTGGTGTTTCTCAAATGCGACTAAAAATTTTTCAATCTTTTGTTAGTTAAAGCTCAATCTCAATAGTGTTGAAGCTGGCGGATCATAGGAATAATGCTAGGCAACAACGGTTCAAAATGGGGGATAAGCTCCAATATGATAAAGACTTTCGTAAGGGGTAAGAAAAAGTCAGCCATGAATCCATCTACACAGAAAGTTGTCAATCAATTATCAGCATTATCAGCTTCGAGAAAACAACCTAAATTGTTGAGTTTATGTAACGAAGACATCATCAAGCATAGAACGATTGTCAACGCTTGGAAATCCTACAAGTCCAAGCAACAGCGCTCCAAGACAACCCAGTTGCAAAAACAATTTGATTCTATGAAAGCAGCCATGAACGATTTACAGTCAACCAACCAACAGTTGTTTGATGCTGCCAATGAGCAGCAAGTCAAGAGGTGGCCATTGGAAATGAGAGTTCCTACCGACTTCCCTCCAAACAAGCCTTGGGTGTTCAACTACGCTCCAAGTGAGCCAAAGAAATAATCTGGATAGAATAACTAATGATGGCACTAACACCATCAACTTTGCATGTACAATAGAGAATCGCCAATTCCGCAATAATATTTTTGTAAATAATATATTTAAATATATACCAATCATCCCAAACACTACCTGTGGCCATGGATACGAGCTCAACTTATGTCCTTGAAAGGAGCTGCACTTCCAATACGTAGACTACATTGGAGTGAAATATACTGTCTTCGCTAAAACGAGATGAATAGTTCAAGAAATGCTTGAAAACAACTCTGGACCATGGTATAATCTAGTTATCAATGTAATAAGTGCGAACAGTGTGCACCAAGCGTAGGCTGTTGTTAGTCCCAAGTATATGCTCTTGTGGCTCTTGTGGCCCCATATGAACGCTACGGCTGCCATAGATGAATTGTCTGTAATTCTGCAATCGTGCTTTAAAAAGGTCTTCTGATAAGTAGAGTTAATGCAACCTTCCTGCTTCACTCATCGAGAGTTCTAATTTTACGTTTTCGAGTAGGTGTTGAATTTAATGACACCACATCCTTCTCAAGAGGAACTAGAGGTTTGCCGTTACTCGTGGGATCAACAGAATCCTCATAATCGTCAAAATCATCCTTTATCGACGAAGAGGCACCGGAAGGGTTGATGCCTTGTTTCTTCAGAAGCTGTTTCGCATAGTTCATGGAGGACAAACTAAAGATATGGTCATCATCGTTATAGTTCAACCGTTTCTTGGTCGAATTAGTGCTACTTGTCTTGGAAAAATTGTCAAAACCTTTGACAATGTTACCATATATTGAATCTTGAAAGTAATCGTACTCTTTATCGTAAATAGAATCTTCTAGTTCATTTAATTTTGTAGTTAAACTTTGCTTTTTAAGAATCTGTTTAGTCAAGTCATCTTTGACTACGGTGTACTTGTCTATAGTTACACTATCAGTAGCCTTTTCCTTACTCATGTTGGTAAGAAGTGAAATATTAACGTGAGAATATTAAAGTTGTTTTGTTTGGCAAGTTATGTGTATGTCACGTGATAAAGTCTAAAGTAACGACAATAAATACTATTGGCGACCTTGATGGGTTTGAGTTTGTTTTGCCATAAAATGGTATATCAAGACTTCAAGGGAAGAGAGGTATAGGCGACGAAGTTTGCGAGTAGCCGTACTGGATTGTTATTCCCTCTGGTGTTGGATATATTGTGAAACTGGCAGATCAATGTAGTATTTGGGATATAAGTGTAGGAAACTAGTAGCTAAATATAAATAGTATAGATCTGTTGGATGTGTGTATCACTTAGAGATAGACAATGCTTGCTTAAGTTCATAACTAAGGCATTGTTGCTACAGAGTTTAAAAGAGTATGATTTATTAGCATTAGTGGTGTTGCTGCTTGCGGCATCACTACATACATATCGAGCAAAACGAGCAAAACGAGCAAAACAAGCAAAAGGTTGTATTCGTATGATTCATAGCACAAGAATCTGCATGTGTAGTTGCGTAGTAGAAGTGTAGGAGACGTATTACTTTTCAATAGCCATTCATCAGAGATTCTACCTTTTAACGAAACGTTTCCAGCCATATTTACGTACAACAGACAGGAAACCGAGCAAAATCATATTTGATTCCGGGAAGCTGTGCAAGTCGCTACTATTGTTTTGCTTAAGTCTCGGGCTAATCGAATCATAGCTAGCCATTCTCATCTTCAGAATCATATGGCAGGGCGGATTTGCTCGGGCAACCTCAACCGGGAATCGACGATTGGGCCATTTCCGAACTCGACCGGGAGGTTATCCTCCGCCAGACCGAGCAAGTGAAAAATTACCAACTCCGACACCGAAGAATGGAGAGTATTCCACAACTAAACACCACCAAAATCCATCATTACAGTGCAAATCGATCACTTTTTACCAATGGATCCTTTATAGCAACCATCTGGACCACACTGGCCCACTCAATTGAATTTTACCGTAAAATTGCCTCACTTATCATCACTCTCATTTTATATTGCTTCACCCTGACTGTGTGGCAGAAATCATCATACAAAAGCTGATCAAAAACCAAGGGATGAAACCAAAACAGCACCATTTGTAGCAAAATAGTAGCGAAACAGTAGCCTAACCGTATAGTCACCGAAACAATCCCTTCAAACACCACCCAATTGAACCAGACTCAAACCATATTTCTCCAACGTGTCAAGTTCGTCCTTTCACTAGATTTTGTGGTGGTGGTGCGCGATTTACCGACGGACGTGGTAAGTTACCGCTGGAAGAGAATCGTACGGTAGAACGGAAGTTTGTGGTCCACAGTTAATTCTGCTATAAATACGACACCATTCGCAATTAATTGACGGCATTATTTATCCTTCAATTATTGACTAATTAATATTTATAATGGCTGTTTCAAAAGTTTTTGCTCGTACCGTATACGATTCTAGAGGTAATCCAACCGTCGAAGTTGATTTACACACTGAAAAAGGATTATTCAGAGCCATTGTTCCATCTGGTGCCTCCACTGGGATCCATGAAGCTTTGGAATTAAGAGATGGTGACAAGTCCAAATGGTTAGGTAAAGGTGTAACCAAGGCTATTGCCAACGTTAACGACATCATTGCTCCAGCTTTGATCAAAGCCAACTTGGATGTTGCTAACCAACAAGCTGTCGATGACTTTTTAAATTCTTTAGACGGTACTCCAAACAAGTCTAAATTAGGTGCCAATGCCATTTTAGGGGTTTCTTTAGCTGCTGCCAAAGCTGGTGCTGCCGAAAAATCGGTGCCATTATACCAACATTTAGCCAACTTATCTGGTGCCAAATCCGATAAATTTGTTTTACCAGTTCCATTCCAAAATGTTATTAACGGTGGTTCTCACGCTGGTGGTGCTTTAGCATTCCAAGAATTCATGATTGTTCCAACCGGTGCTCCAACTTTCTCCGAAGCTTTAAGAATCGGTTCCGAAGTTTACCACCATTTAAAAACTATCACCAAAAAGACCTACGGTCAATCTGCCGGTAATGTCGGTGACGAAGGTGGTGTTGCCCCAGATATCGGTTCTCCAAGAGAAGCTTTAGACTTGATTATGTCTGCCATTAAACAAGCTGGTTACGAAGGTCAAGTTTCCATTGCTTTAGATGTCGCTTCCTCCGAATTCTTCAAAGATGGTTTATATGATTTAGATTTCAAAAACCCAGAATCTGATAAATCTAAATGGTTAACTGGTGAACAATTAGCCTCTTTATACGAAGAATTAATTGATGAATATCCAATTGTTTCTATCGAAGATCCTTTCGGTGAAGATGATTGGGATGCTTGGGTTCATTTCTACTCAAAAGTCTCTAGTAAAATCCAAATTGTTGGTGACGATTTAACTGTTACTAACCCATTAAGAATCAAAACCGCTATTGACAAGAAAGCTTGTAACGCTTTATTATTAAAAGTTAACCAAATTGGTTCTTTATCCGAATCCATTAAAGCTGCTAACGATTCCTTCGCTGCCGGCTGGGGTGTCATGGTTTCCCATAGATCTGGTGAAACTGAAGATACCACTATTGCTGATTTATCTGTTGGTTTAAGAGCTGGTCAAATTAAGACCGGTGCTCCAGCCAGATCTGAAAGATTAGCTAAATTGAATCAAATCTTAAGAATCGAAGAAGAATTAGGTGACAAAGCCGTCTACGCTGGTAAAGATTTCCGTATTGCTGCTACTTTATAAGTATACTAATGAGATATTAAAACAATGATTGATTCATAACCCATTTTATATTACAGTCTCAGGATTGCACGTTTAATGAATAGATAATAATTAAAATTAAAATGTAGTTTATTGAACGGACATAGATCATAAATAATTCTAATATTTATAAGAGTAATATTGACCATATTTACTCTGTATATTCTTTCGAGATTGAGTCCAAGATCAGGTTTAACCGTTCCACACAGTAATAAACCTCTTCGAACGTATTATATAATGGTAACGGAGCCAACCTGATGACATCTGGTCTTCGTTCGTCACAAATAATGGCATTGTCATGTAAATATTGATTTACTTTTTCCATAATATTCTTAGATTTCTCTTCGTAATGAGGTTGAAACAAAATAGATAATTGACATCCTCTTTCTTCAGCATTTAAAGGAGTTAAAATCTTGTACCCAAAACTTTCTTTATCGTTTGCATCAGAAATATAATGACGGGAATTGACTAACAAATCTTGCAAATACTGAGTCAACTTGACACTTTTCTTTCTCAACTTTTCAATACCACCGACTTTTCTAAATATTTCCAATGAAGATTTGATGGAAACAACGTCTATCACCGAAGGGTTCGATTGTCTATAAGATAAAGCAGAATTTATTGGGTCGAATTGTTCCAACATTTTGAATCTATCATTGGAGTTATTCCCCCACCATCCAGCTAATCTTGGAGTGAAGTTGGTCTTTGAATTCTCTTTGGTATATTTTTCATGAACAAAGATACCTGCCATTGCACCCGGACCAGAATTCAAATATTTATAGGAACACCAGGCAGCGAAATCTACATTCCAATCGTGTAGTTGTAAGGGAACGTTCCCAACCGCATGAGCCAAATCCCACCCTACTACGATTTCGTTGTTGCTAATTTTCTTAGTATAATTTGTTATCTCTTCAATCTTGAAAAATTGCCCGGTGTAGTACTGGATACCTGGGAAGCAGACCAAGGCGATTTCATCCTTGTTAGCTTCAATTGCTTCAAGGATATCCTCAGTGTGCAAATATGTACTGCCAGGTTTCACTGCTAACTGGATTAGGTGAGATTCGTCGTAGCCATACAATTTCACCAAGTTCAAAAAAGCATAGTAATCACTAGGGAAGGCTTGTTTTTCAAATAGAATTTTTGTTCTTTTTCCCTTAGGTTTATAAAAGTTTATCAATAGAGCATTCAAATTGGCCGTCAACGAGCCCATAGCTGCAACTTCATTCAACTTAGCACCTACCAATGGTGCCAATAGCGGAAGCAACGGCAAATCAATGTCAACCCAGTCAGTCTTGCCACTACCAGGGTGGTTGAAGTGAGATTCCACCCCTCGTTGGCCCCAAGCATCCAACTCATCGTTTATCAATTGTCTTGTCTGCTTTGGCATTAACCCAAGTGAATTTCCACAAAGATAAATGGCATTAGTATCAGCAGCAAAATGGTCACTTCTGATCCCCAAACTGCCAAAACTAGGTATTATAAACTCATCCTTGTAAGTTTCATACTCTGTATCGTAAAGTTTACCCTGTTCCAAGGACATGTTTGTTCTTTAGTGGGAAGGTTTATTCATTAGTAAGTCGCAAGGTGAAAAATTTCGGGTCAAGACGGTCAATTTGGTCAAAAAATGCTCTTTTTTGGTGGAAATTGAAACAAACCTAAACCAGATGCTCATCTCGTATCAATTGAACCAGTAAAGGTACTTTCTCTTGTTTGAATCGGTTAAAATATTTACAATGATATTTAAATACAGCGCTACCACATTTATATCATTTGGTATGGTAGCGCTCAATCTTGAACTACAAAACCAATCTTCAACCCCAAGAAATACAGTACAACCTTGAACTACAACAATGATTCACTCGGTGTTGATATGTAAGTATCTCAGTGAGCAATTTCGAATGAGCCGGTGTAATTCACCAGTTAGGCTCCGCTTTTCTCGTTTTTTTTTACTAACATTTAGTTAACAACGATGGTTTGGCTAGATTAACCAAATTCTATACAAATGTCGACTTGCCGACACAACGGTTACTCTTGCAACAGGTACACCAATTGATATCGACTAGAACCTCTCAGGAGTGTTCATTTTTGACTCCTCCCAAATTGCTACAAGATTTGGATGACATTAAAGTGATCTATCGTCACTACGCTACACTTTACTTTGTATTCATAGTGGATGACCAAGAGTCGGAATTGGGGATTCTAGATTTGATCCAAGTGTTTGTAGAGTGTTTGGATAAGTGCTTTTCCAATGTTTGTGAACTAGATCTCGTTTTCGGTTGGCAAGTATTGCAAACAGTGTTGGAAGAAATCGTCCAGGGAGGCATGGTTATAGATACCAATATCAGCAGGATAGTGGCAGCTGTGGACGAAGCCAACGAACAAAAGAGTGTGAGCAGCGCTAGTTCTAGCTTGGGTACGACTTTCCTCCAAGCTATGTCTCGAGACCGAGGATTTTGGAATAGAACTTGAATGATTTCATTATGTTCAGCAAGTCAACGGTTAGCAGTTTACAAGAAGAAGCCATAAGAAAGGAAGGAAATAAACACAACTGAGCTCACGGTTGCTCATGGTTACTTTTGGCGAGCCATCAGTATATCCCCCAACTTCGCTTTATACTGTACAGATTGACCAGTATATTTTCCCCCTACTTCAATAGTTGTAGCAGTGGGATATTCATTGCACTGGCAATACAATGCCAAAACTTACACCAAGAATATTGTAATGTTAGCATTACATAATTTATTAATATACAAAGTATTTACAAGATAGTGGAGTTTACCAAACTTTCCACCAAGGTTTCTTTTGCGATAATAACGTAGCTTCCTCCAATTCTGCTTGTGCCTTGTTAATTTCGTCCATTTGCTTCTTTTCAGCTTGTTGGTCAAAGAACAATTGCTCATCTACTAACTGCTGAGATAAGTTTCTTTGCTCTTTTTCAAAAGGAGATCCAATGGGACCGGTTTTCCAAATAGGATCGTTGGACTTAGCAGTCATCTGCGCAATCTTCATTAACTCCATTTGTTCTCTTTGTCTCAATTCTCTGTTTTTCTCATATTCAGCTCTAATTTCAGGCGAAAACCTGGAAATAAGCTCTTCATCAGTGGGGGTGGTGTAAATATAGAGTAAAACACCCGTTCCAACTATACACCCTCCAGCGAAGTATACTCTGGCCCATCGATACCACAACGGTTTGACAGACATTTTCTAGTGGATTAGCAGGATTGATCAATGGTTTGATCGCTATTTCTAAGGAAATTTTCCAATATCACCAGTCACGTGATTTTTGGCAAGATTCAAAGATTAGCTAGTATTGTTGTCCAAAGTGTATAGATCAAATTGATATCGTGAAGTATTGTTTAAGAAGGAAGTCTGACTTCCCAGGAGCTTTAGATTTATACTTCGGAGATTTATGTAGCCGGAATATTTGATTTTTCCGAATGCACGCGCATTGCCAGGGTCTCTTTGGCTGACACTCTTAGCAGTGCTGCAATAGTAAGCAATATGCGAGTGGTCGCTGTCACAATCAGCTATACGACTATGGCTGTGGTGATCATCCTAGACACAACAGACAGCACGCGAGTTATTGTAGAGAAGAGGGAAAGGATGTATACTGGGCAGGCACAATAGTGTAGCAGTATAGACATTGGTTTGTCTACTTCTGTTGCACAGCATATCGTAGAATGGATGGTCAATAAAATCTACTGAGAGAATGCTTGTAAAATGGTGGTACACAGGTATTTTGGCAGTAGAGCAGTGATTAGTCAGTACCTTGATGTGGAATGGCAGTAGAGCTAGCGAAGAGCATTACGGATGAAAGTCGCGTTTCTTCCACCTGAGCGCAAACCCGTGCATGTAGGCGCAGTACATAGCCATTATAGGGGTACAGCTCTGCCTAATATCTAGTACGATTTGGTACTGGATCTACCGCCATGGGAACGCGTATTATTCTTTCCCTCGGTACTTAGGGCGGTGCGGCGCAACGCCCATCATACTACAAAAATTTTATCATAATAAAACCGTTTAGAGTGTGAAAAATTAAACGACGGTCTATACGATCAAGCAAATCGCTATATTATAGAGATAACTCCATTTATTTGAGATCAAGTTGCATTATCTCGTTTATAATAAGGAATACTAATCAGCCTGTAAGTTTCGTGGTGTTTCGCCTTTTTTTACGTTAACTTGAACCGGATTCATCTTCTTTCAACAGAATGGTTCATTCAGACTCAAAGGATTCCAACAATTCCTTAGAGAAAAAGTCTGCAAATGGTAAGAGAAAGTTCCACAATAAGTCACGGAATGGCTGTTCCACTTGCAAGAAACGTAGAGTCAAATGTGACGAAACCAGACCCGTTTGTAATAAATGCAGCAATTTGAAGTTGACATGTGGATACGCTATGGATTCTGATCTGCCGCCGCCAAAGAAAGCTTGTCTTTCCAAGTCTCCCGAAATGGAGCCAACAACACCGCAACAAGTGACGCCAGCTCACACGCCTACAGACGAAAAGCAAGCGATTCCCGCAAACATTTCATCGCTTCTATCCAGCTTCAGCAAGGATTTACCGCCTAATATTGCATCGGTTCTTAGCTCGTTTGATTTGAATAACACAAATCTTCAATCTCCGTCACCAAGCATTAATCTGCTTCCGTCACTTGCGCCTGTGAACCAGACGACGGCGCCAGCACCGGTTGCAAAAATGGAGCTTCCAGCTAGTTTAGCACCTTTATTGAGTACTTTTGGAATCAACAGTCTAGCTGATTTGCCTCCCAATTTGGCACCTTTAGTAAGTTCATTAGGCTTGAGTGGAAAATCTGATATACCTGCCAATTTGGCTCCTATCCTTAACTCTTTTGGTATCGGCAATAATAATTCGTCTATGAATTCCAATCTATTAAATGCTGGTAATTTAAATAATTTGAATTTGAGCCATTTAGTGAATAACTTGCTGGGATTAGGCGATATCTCCAGTTTGGGAAACTTGGCCAATTTATCAAGTTTGGCTACTTTGGCGCAATTGCCAGTGGACTTGTCTAATTTGACCGGTTTATTGGACCCCCAATTATCCAATCTTACTGCTAGTGCCAGTAATAACACCATGATTTCATCTACAGGTTCTACAACTACGGAAAACAAATCCGAAAACACCCCTTCAGGGGATTATTCCATTCCAAAAATGCCAGATGCTCATCTTGAAGGTAGTCTGATTTCTCAAGCAATTGGCTCTTCTGGTTTGAATATGTTAGACTTGCGATTAATGTTCCACTATACATCGCAAGTTGCTAACACCATCACTGGAGCTGGTATTTCCGACACTAATATTTGGAATTGTGATATTCCTTTGTTAGCATTTGAATATCCTTTTTTAATGCACAGTTTATTGGCATTTTCTGCCACTCACTTGTCCAGAACGGAAAAGGGATTAGTAGAATGTGTTACCAGTCACAGAGGTGATGCTTTAAGATTATTACGAGAAGAAGTGTTGAACATCAATGCCGATAATACAGACGCTTTAGTTGCTTCAGCATTGATTTTGATTATGGATTCGTTGGCTAATGCATCTTTCCCAAGCTCTACCTCTCCAAAATCATTACCAGCCTCAGCATGGATCTTTCATGTCAAAGGGGCTGCCACCATTTTGACAGCAGTGTGGCCCTTGACGAATGCATCCAGGTTTTATAAGTTTATTTCGGTAGATTTGGGAGATTTGGGAGATATCCTTAATAACAAGATCAATCTTAATAGCAAACAAGGGGATTCCAATGCAAATCAATTTTTTACCGATTTGGAGTGTCATGATGCTGAAATCGCTGATTTGTTTCCTGTTGAAATAAATTCACCATATTTAATAACGCTTGCATATTTGAACAAATTACATAAAGAACGGTATAAATCCGATTTCATCTTACGGATATTTGCTTTCCCGGCATTATTGGACAAGTCGTTCTTGTCATTGTTAATGACTGGAGATATCAAAGCCATGAGGATCATGAGAAGCTACTACAAGTTATTACGGTCGTTCACTACGGAGATGAAAGACAAAGTGTGGTTTTTAGAAGGAGTATCACAAGTATTGCCAGTAGATGTTGAACAATATGCTGGAGGAGCTGGAGGAATGCATATGATGTTAGATTTCTTAGGAGGAGGACCCTCGATAATTGCCAATAACGAAATTGACGAAGAAATGACCAAAATAGATCCCAGTGGAACATTGACAAAGAAATTGATTGATACCAATAACTTACCTAGTGATATTACCAGTAATTTGGATGTCATGCAAGGTGACAACCTTTACGAACAGCAATAACTCTCATAAAGACATGATTACTCGCCATACCTTAGCAATAACCAACCTTCCACCTAATATATGATACCATCGGTTGGTAGAGCTAATTTTACAAATATACAATTGAGAGAAACCAATGTAGACTAAAGATTACGACCATTCTTTGCATACCACTGAGGAAAAGAGCACTTCAAGGGAAATCTGGTGAATTGACCAATCTACTGAGACTACTACAAGAAAGGAATTGAGATTTGAATTCTAAAGTGGCTTTATTTTGCAGTTGATTGTCTTTTGCAACAGGCTTTCGTTCATTTATGTCTGTTCTTCAACTCTTAGGCAATGTAAGAAAAGACGATTACTAGGAATGTAGTTTAGGGATGGTATGCGGCCAATTGCTTCGTAAATGCAAATAAACTGATTGTTTGGACTTTAAGTCCAAACCAACTGGTACACCTCGATATTTGGCTGCAACTGGAACATTCCCGAGGGCTAGTTCCCCAAACACATCGCCACTACATATAGCTACCAAGAGTAGCACTATCTCAACTGAAACCTGTTGAATTATTCTACAACACTCGCCACAACGCCGAGACGCCTGGTTTCGTATTCTCACGGCAAACAGGTGCTCGAATACGATATCAGGCTGTTTAGGGCACAACTACAGTGCTTACAATAAATGCTTCCAACTACTTTGTCTGTTGTGTCTGTTGTGTCTGTTGTGTCTGTTTACGAGTGTCTACTTAGCGAAAATATATTTGCGCCATTGTTAACTGCGTTTAATGTCTTCCTTTGTTTACTAACTCAACATTTACTATCTCAACATCCTTAGTTCGCCAAACGGTTACATATCTTGTAGAGGCTACTTTTCATAACTAACTTACCTACTAATTATTTACTAATCCACTTACACCCACATTTGTTTATCAAACCATTTCGTATCGCTTTATGTCTGTTTTTCGTCTGTCATTTTCGTCAAGTTATGTCTAGACCATGCGCATCGATTTCAGTGTCTCTTTCCAAGCTTCCACAACGACTACTAACAGTATTCCACTCAAAATACCACCAAAATGTAACTGACTCTCCCTATAAACTAACAAACTAACAAAATCATCCCACAACTCGGTAAAAGTATCTCTAGTTCCAAATTCACCTTGGAACTTGCCAGTGTGGTTTTGTGTAACTTTTCCGGGTTAATTTTTTTTCGTTTATCAAACAAGATTTAACCATATTGTAAATACTAGCTTATTTAATAATCTGACATAATTGACACCTTTTGTCTACTGTCTGTCGTTGTTTAATTGTGGTGTTGTTTAGTAGAAGCTTTTTGTCTTGAAAAAAAACTTTCATATCCCAACATTCTCTCATCTCGTTGTATTTATTATTATTATTAATTTTGTTCAGTCTCGTTCATTATCTATAATCTAACTTCTTCAGATTCCCCCAGTTTATTCTAGTTTTTCGTTCTTAAAATGCAAACTATAAAGTGTGTTGTTGTCGGAGATGGTGCTGTCGGAAAGACATGTTTGTTGATTTCTTATACTACCTCCAAATTCCCGGCTGATTACGTGCCAACGGTTTTTGATAATTACGCCGTTACGGTGATGATTGGCGATGAGCCATTCACCTTGGGGTTGTTTGATACTGCTGGACAAGAGGATTACGATCGGTTAAGACCATTGTCGTATCCGTCCACCGATGTGTTTTTAGTATGTTTTTCTGTTATCGCCCCAGCTTCTTTTGAAAATGTCAAGGAAAAATGGTTCCCTGAAGTACACCACCATTGTCCTGGTGTGCCTTGTTTGATTGTAGGTACTCAAACCGATTTAAGAAATGACGAGGTCATTTTACAAAGATTACAAAGACAAAAATTGTCTCCTATTTCTACTGAAAATGGGGAAAAATTAGCAAAAGAGTTAAGAGCAGTCAAATACGTTGAATGTTCGGCTTTAACACAAAGAGGGTTGAAAACTGTCTTTGACGAAGCCATCGTGGCTGCTTTAGAACCACCGGTAATTAAGAAATCTAAAAAATGTACTATCTTATAATCATGCTAGCTTGACTTGTGGTAAACGTTGGTATTGGCAGTAAGTATTTATTGTTGATAGAATGTTTAAATTGAACCAGGTGCGTTGTCATTGATTCCCTTGGTTTCGTTGGTACGTATCGGTTCTTTGTGAGGTTAACCTACTACCTAATTGTCGATTATAGTTGATTTTCTTAGTGATGTTCTTTTGTTGATTGTTTATTGGTTATTTATTTTATGCTCCAATAGACCATTTTTGCTCAATTTTACATTACAAAGGAGCTATTAATTATAGTTGATCTAATATTGACCTTATCAATATTATTCTTTTACGGGATGTCATTCAAATTAATGAACTATATGTTGATTGATTTAAATTGATTACTTTATTAAACAAATGCATTATGCCTTTGTTCGATTGCAAATAAATCACCCACCCCATTTATATGCTTTATTTCTGATGGTGTTTTTTGTTTTGTTTTTATTATTCCTTGTGTATGCAATAATACATTTATAAATTATTGACTATTGTAATTAGCACGGTATTATGAAATGAATCATAATTCGTATTGCTGCTGTAGATTGGGAACTTTAATTGTCTTTGTTACGTTATTTTTTGGTACTTCATTTCATACTTTTCATATATTCATTGATTATGATTACATATTAAACTAAACAGAATTCATTGCAATTGATTCTTATCAATTCAGTGCTTCATACGCGGCCCGACTTTTGTTCCTGGTAAGTTTGTAATCTATTATTGGTCCAATTCTTGAGGGCTTCAAGATATTGGTCCTTCTCGTGTTGAGGAACCTTATATTGCTCTTTTTCTTCCACGGTCAATTGCTTCCATTGATTAGCTAAACTTTTGGAAACTTCAACAAAACTGGATCCATCACGGTAGTAGTTTTTCTGAACAAATTTAGTATAACTGCTAGGAGGAGATTTTGGTTTTGGTGGATACAATGATTGAATTTCATCATTATATTCTTGAGCTCTTTCATTCCAAACTTCCTTTTCGGATTCGGCAAGTAACGACCAATTGTGAGATACTTGTTTCAAGTCACCTTTCAAAGTCTTTACATAGAAGGTATAGCCGTTAATCTTTCTAATTTTCTTGGTGGCGGCCAAGAACTCTTTTTTCTCAAACTCTTGCTTCTTCTTTTTAGCAAGTGCTGCAATTTTTTTCTCTTTTGATCCGAGTTTCTTTTCCAATTGTTTTAATTTTTGCTTTTCCAAACTAATCTTATGTTCCAACTTTGGCACTCCAATAGCTAATTGTCTAGAAAAATTAAAACACAATTGATTACTCAATTGACGAGAGATGCCGCTTCTAACTGATACAAACATTACAACTATAAACTTTATTGCTATAAACTTTTGTTATATATGGAGAATAACCCTTTAGAATTAGTGGTCGCTTGTTTATTTCCTGTCACGGTGAAACTTACCACCTTGTGTTGTATGCATTCCACCACTCTGGAAGCAAGATAACTAGCAGTGTGGAATGTGGAATGTGGCAACTACTGCAATTGATAGAATTCTAGTTGTTGTTGTTGCTGTTGTTGTTGCTAAACTCTTATGCAATTGTAATTTTTGAATGGACTTTATTGTTGTGTTTAGACTATATTCGTTTGCTTAGATAGTAGGGGAAATGGTTATATTTGTACATGCAAGACGTGGAGAGGAAATTACAACTCAGAAAGGAAGAAGTGTGAAATGAATGAATGTACAAAGCTTGCTGTTGAGAAAGGTAGAAAAGGAAAACACAGATGCTAAAATTGGCAAGGAAGTAGTATTGTGTTGCAGGATACCCTTTTGTGAGTATTGCGACTAGCTCCACTTGCATTATGTATGAATGAGGCTATTTGAGCTTTTGTGATGACATGGATAGGCACCAGTATCAGATGATACTTGTGGAAAAGCCTAATTCATTTATGGAAAATTGTGATACGTTTTTGTAAGTTTGATTACAAATTGCTTGAATGAAATGGCGTTTTGTTTTTTGCAGTGACTTTGTTATTCAATTGGTAACCGTTCAAACCGTATTGAAATTCAGGCTATGGTACCTCTTCTGTGAGAAAACATAACACAGAAGAATGTTGAGTTTATCGTACTAGGAAGTTTCTTCTATCCACCATGCCTGGTAAGGGTGCTATGTCATCTGGCATCTCTTTTGCAGCCATTGTAGATGTTGAGGTAAATGTGTAGCCAGCAATACGAAGTGTGCACTGCTGACGTTCCTCTATACCTCACACCAGTACAATATCTCAACCAAGACTTTTTCTTGGTCCTCTTTAAGCCAGACTCTCTAAGATACCAATCTTGCTCCATTATAGTGTCTAGCTCTTTCCTGGCACCCAATTCGCTTCGCGTCTCTCGTTGCCACTTTTCTCCCCTCTTTTTCTCACTTTTTAATACTAAATACAATTCACTAGCAAACCTTTTAAACCAACTTCACTGCGCTTACTTTACACTTCCAAGTTGCAACCAACCGCTTCCCACCACCTTCTACTTGAAACTAAATACTAGTAAAACAAATCGTGCGAAACACAAATTAACCAATGTCGTATGTCGCGTTGTTAGGTTAATGTCGCACCTCTTGACGACAATTACAGGAAGAATTTTCAAAATTGATTGCAAACCCTCTTTGCTATTAAACGCTAATTGAAACATAAGCAAAGATGTATTCTAGTGCTAGATCAGACACCTTATTCTTGGGTGGTGAAAAGATCAGTGGTGATGATATCAGAAACCAGAATGTATTGGCTGCCCAATCTGTGGCCAATGTTGTGAAATCATCCTTGGGACCAGTAGGGTTGGACAAGATGTTGGTGGATGATATTGGAGATGTCACCGTTACCAATGACGGAGCCACCATCTTGGCTCTTTTGGACGTGCAGCACCCAGCCGGAAAGATCTTGGTTGATTTGGCTCAACAACAAGATAGAGAGGTTGGAGATGGAACCACGTCGGTGGTGATTATTGCCGCTGAGTTGATGAAGAGAGCAAACGAATTGATCAAAAATAAGATCCACCCTACTACTATTGCTTCCGGGTACAGAATTGCCTTGAAGGAGTCGATAAGATATATTAATGAAGTGTTATCGCAACCAATTGATAAGTTAGGTAAAGAAACCATGATAAATATTGCAAAGACTTCTATGTCGTCGAAGATAATTGGTCCAGATTCGGATTTCTTCGCCAAAATGGTGGTTGATGCCATGTTGAAGGTGAAAACTACCAACACTAAGGGGGAAACGAAATATCCAGTTAAAGCAGTCAATATCTTAAAAGCACACGGTAAATCGTCTCTTGAATCTTTATTGATTGACGGTTATGCCTTGAACTGTACTGTAGCATCACAGGCTATGACAAAATCCGTTAAAAACGCTAAAATTGCTTGTTTGGATATCAACTTACAAAAGGCAAGAATGGCTATGGGAGTACAAATCAATATCGACGATCCAGATCAATTAGAAGAAATTAGAAAGCGTGAATACGGTATTATCATTGAAAGAATCAGAAAAATCTTAGCAGCTGGGGCAAATGTTATTTTGACCACTAAAGGGATCGATGATTTATCATTAAAGGAGTTTGTCGAAGCAGGAGCAATGGCTGTAAGAAGATGTAAGAAAGAAGATTTAAGAAGAATTGCTAGAGCTACCGGTGCCACTTTAATTTCTTCCTTAAGTAATTTGGAAGGGGAAGAAACTTTTGAAGCCACCTCATTGGGTTCAGCTGAAGAAGTGGTTCAAACCAAAATCTCAGATGACGAATGTATATTAATTAAAGGTACCAAACAACATTCCTCTTCCTCCATAATCTTAAGAGGTCCAAACGACTACTCTTTAGACGAAATGGAGAGATCCTTGCATGATTCGTTATCTGTTGTTAAGAGAACATTAGAATCAGGTAGTGTTGTTCCAGGTGGTGGGGCAGTAGAAACCGAATTGAATATCTATTTGGAAAACTTTGCCACTACGTTATTTTCCAGAGAACAATTGGCCATTGCTGAATTTGCGCAAGCATTGTTAATTATTCCAAAAACTTTAGCTGTGAACGCAGCCAAGGACTCGTCAGATTTAGTATCCAAATTACGAACTTACCATGCTGCATCGCAATCTGCTAAGAGCACTGATGTTAAGAGAAAGAACTATAAGAACTACGGGTTAGATTTGATCGAAGGTAAAATTGTCGACGAATTAGCTAATGGTGTTTTGGAACCAACTATTTCCAAAATAAAGTCATTGAAATCTGCATTAGAAGCTTGTGTTTCCATCTTAAGAATTGATACCATGATTACCGTTGCACCAGAACCTGCGAAGGAGGATCCTCATGACCATTAATAGTGTTATTGCCAACATTATGATACGAGAGAAATCACAACCGGGAAATTAATGTATAATATAGATTAACGTAAATAGGAAACTAATCGATAATAGAAATCAGCAATAGTAATATTCGTAACTATCAAATTCTATATCTTATCTTAATGCTTTATTGCTTTATTCTGCTACAAGTTTTTTGCCATGAATGTCATTAATTAACTATAAATTGTTCTATAAACCAAACTACGCAATTGCAATGGAATTGGAATGAATTGGTAACCCGCGCTTGTTGGTGAAATCGTTCTTCATTATGTTGTGGTTTCTTGAAGGTATATTCAAGGTATTGGAAGATTTGCTTGCCAATGGCTTTCTTGTTGGATGATTCATTGTAAAAAGAGCAATATCGTCATCTTCGTCAATCTCATCGATAGCAGAATAGCCCGAAGCTCCTAGAGATAACGAGGAAGCGTACGACGATATACTGGATGACGAATTGGCATTGGAATTTATGGAGCTGACGGAGGTAGATCTTGTAGAATGTAAAGATGATGAAGATGAAGATGCAGACGATGCTGGCGAAGAATAGGTGGAATTCAACGAGTTTGCAATGGAACTCGACGATTGGTTATTGACATTGTACGCATTTGACAATCTGTAGAAATTGTATTTCTTGCTCGATTCGGCATTAGATTTTTGGAGTAGCTTTTGCTTGATATTGGCTAAGAAAGGCTGCAAAGCAACGAATAATTCCTCCTCGTTGATGGTGATGTTCCATTTTAACAAGGCAATCATTTCTCTTTCGGCCAAATTGACATCTTTCAAAGATAATAGTCCGTCGGTGTATTTGGTCCAGTGTTTGTTTAAAGGAGACGAATCGTTCAAAGATTTAGCAGCCAAAATCAACGAAGACAAAAAGATTCTGTGTCTGGTTGTTTCCATCCCTATGGCATTGGCAGGTAAGATGTTTCTTAACCTATTCAAATAGATTAATGTCGCCATTAACGTTGGAGTTTGAACATTGGAGTATTTGATGAGATTCTTAACAAAATTGGATAATGAAATCATCGAGCTTTTTGGCGCAATCAAGTCTTGCGTGCCGGGGATAGTGTTATACTTTGGAGTAACCGTCTTGACTTGAATGATGGAGTTGGTGGTAGCCACCAAAAACGATATCATTTGTGAACTGACTTGTTGTTGGGAAAAGATCTTTAAAGCTTCTGCGTCCGACATGTGTGATATGATATGAAATGAATATGAAAATGAACCTTGACCGTGAACCCAAGAAATGAAAAATATGTGAAGTGAACTCAGTAACAATTAACCTATTGAACTACTGAAAAATATGAGAATAACTCGAACTAGGGATATAATAGATCTATACAATAGTGTAAAGCAAACTATTGAATGAGATTGGCTAGCGAAAGATGAAACCAAAAGAATGGATAAATACAAGAATAACCTCCAGACGATTAATTCAGCGTCTCCTTTCACAGTTATATAAGTGAAAAGATTTTAACGAAAACAATACCTGCAGCATTATTTACCAACCAACCGTGTAGCACATCCCACCCCAGTATATTACAACGATCCGAAGCAACCATACGGAGTGCTATGTAGGTTGTCTTACCAAATGTCCATTTGCCAGGGGTGTTTTGAAAATTTGCAGCCATTGCATGGAAAACGCGACCAATTATTGCAGCAATTTCCTATTTGGATTAATTGATTACATGTTTTTTTCGCGTCCCTGTTGGAAGGGTTGAAAATTGCTGTAAAAGTAAATAGTAGGAGGTGTTTTATTGCTGAATTTGTGTGTTGTACAGGTTGGTGCCTGAAACTCTTAGCTAGCAATGATACCACGATACCACCAAGTTACGCATGATGATAGTCAATCTTATCGCAAAATCGCGGGAATCTTCAATGTGTTATTGTGGTCATGTTGTGGTGCTGTAGAGATTGGCGTAGGTACAAATTGGTCAAGATCGGTGAAGATTGTTAGCATTTGTGTCAGTACGTCACTATAGCAACGGGTGTTTCATACCTATAGGAAGATATCCATAGCCCAATGCTATAAATAACCGGCATCTGTTTCAAACCATGTATGTGTGCTGTAGAGTGGTGCGATGTCGTGAATGGGACTTTGGTGGTAAATCTATTGGTTACTACTTCTATGGCATTGATGATGATCGGTTAATCAGGACCCTGCGGAAGTGCAGAGCTACAGCACTCGAAATTTATAGTTTACTTAATTATTCTACCGACTAGATATCCTTTACGTAAACTGTACCATAATCTAGTTATGAAGTCCTGAAGAAATGTGGATCTCTCGCTTTCCGTAAGTGATTTGTACTCTTCTACTTTTTTTTCGCATACTATCTTCGCAATCTTAGGTGCTACGCCTAAACCTGTAGAATCCTGAGATCCACGAGAACATACGTTCATTTGCAGTAATGTAAACAAACATTGGCATGCCGATGCTTCGCCTATTCCCGCAAGACTAGAATCACTAGACGTCTGTGACACCTTTCGAAGATGGTAGCTCGTAGAGAACTCTTGGTACGATATCTTCGCTGCGAATGCGTCATTGCAAGTATCAAATAAGCGAAAGTTCAGTAGTGAAACTATCAATAACATACAATACACGGTTCTTCCGAAATTGATCTACAGCAAAACAAACAGATCATTCTTGTAATGCTGTTTGCATATCCCATTGAGCCATTACCGTGTATTTATTTGTATTTTTGAGGTATCAGCATCGTATTCTACAGATCAACGTTCAAGCCAAATCATGCTTGTGACAGGCTCTTCGTTCAAATTTCAATTCATTACTTCAACTACTACTATTACACAATAAAACTTTTGTAAAGAAAATCAATCATACAGGCCTCGCAACTTAGGCGTATCCAACATCTGGATAATAAAAGAAGGCAAGAGCAATAATAAGATAAGTACTTAAAAGCATAACCCCTTCTAACCAATTTGATTCACCGTCTAAAATCACCAAAGTAGTAATGAAAACAGATGCGAACGCAATAACCGTTTCGAATGTTGAGAAATATAACGACATTGGCACATCGATTACCCATCCCGTCAACACCATAAATGGAGTAACGAATAATGCAATTTGTAAAGAGGAGCCAATGGCAACTCCAACTGCCAAATCCATTTTGTTTTTCATGGCGACAACAATGGCGGTTACATGTTCAGCAGCATTACCAACGATTGGAATGACAATTAACCCAATGAAGGTTTTAGATAATCCAGATGACGCAACGATTCCGTCAATGGAACTAACAAGATAATCAGCGCAGAAAGAAACTAATACTGTAGCAAAGGCTAATACTCCAAGTGCTTCCCAGGTTGATAAATGTTCAGGAGTGTCAGACCCAAGCATAACATGATGTGCTTCTTGCGCCATAGTAGTAATAATTACATCGTCAGAGTCTTGCGCAGTTTCTTCAAATAACGATTTATGAGTTTTCAATTGGAATACCAAGTACAATACGTAAACCACAAACAAAATTATAGCAACTCCTCTAGATAAGGAAAGGATGGAGTCATCAGAAGACCCTGGGATTGGGAATCCATCTTTTCCTCCTTTTGGAACTTCTAAAGTTGCATGGAAAGCGGCTGGGATTAACAAGGCAACGACTGATAATGCCATTAAAGATGACATAGTTTGTGCTGCTGTTTGATTGAAAGTTTGTTGAACTCTGGTGACACCACCAGCTACGAAACAACAACCCAATACCAATAAAAGATTTGAAAGCATCGACCCCAACATAGAAGCTTGAACAATTCTAATTTGATTATCTCTCAAAGCAATTATTGAAACAATCAACTCCACAGCATTACCAAAGGTTGCATTTAACAATCCCCCTAATGTTTCCCCTACATGTTCTGCTAGTTCTTCCGTTGCGAAAGCTAATACCGAAGCCAAAGGAACAATGGCAGCGAAATTCAACCAAAACGTAGCATTGTTACTCCATTCGAAAAATCCACACAATAACCCAAGAGGAACAAAGAATAATAAATAGTTGACAATTGAAGATTTCAATGTCAATTCAACCGGTTTGTACCACTTCCCCTGTCTACCGGCTACATTTAACCCTTCTTCATCTACCAAATTGACCATACTGATTACACTTCACGAGTTCAACTGAATACTGTATTAAATGCTAGTTACACAACCAACAAATTAAATATAATACTAAACAATGTAGTTCAGCAATTGTAAAACTAGTTTTACTTGTAATGTAGGTAAACAGGCGCAATTCATGGAGTATGCTTCGGAACCTGTACACAATCGCATACTCTTCATGTTAATTTCAGCATCACTTTCAATACTGTGCCCCTCCTCCCCCAACAGATAATTTCTTCTTGGTATTTGGTTTCCTCCATTTACACCATTTTCGTCCTTTCCACGATTTCTACAGTTGTATCATCAATTCATTTATTGACATCTATAAAATGGAACCAGAAAATAACCTGGACTTTAATGTATTATAAAAGCTTATAAGCCAAAGGCTTTTTCCAAGCACGTATTCAAGGCTAACATGAAACCTATCATATGTAGGTGTGCAAAAGGTGTTTATTTGCGTTAGGTTACGTATTGAGCTCTGCATGTTCTTGCATTTTATGTGTGCCCAATTAGCAAAAGGTGAATTAGTATGCAAGGAAACTGGGTAAAGTTTCAAATGTGTTAGACATGTCAAATGTTTCAAATATGTCAAATATGTCAAATGTAGTAAATTGGTTTCAGAAGTACCAATTACGTTCGTAAACATGGTATTATACCAATTCACGCCATAAATATGGCGCAAATAATATAATAGCAGTAAAAATTGTATCGAAAGCTTCCACCAATGCCAATGGGAATCCAAGGAGTCCTCGATAGGCAAAATTACAATATATGGCATAGAATGCAACACTGAAAAAGTGATTAAATAACAACATGGGAAATGGCAACATTCCTGATAATAATCCAATTGGTCCACTAATACATGATCCTCCCAACAAAAAGTAGTCAAAACATCCTCTTTGTAAAATCTTTAGCGAGTTCTTGTCTGCAGCAAATAACGTGTATAAAGCTATCGATAACGTATTGATAACTGCATCTAAATTCTTTCTGCTGGTATGAAATTGGCTCAACTTTTGGTTGATTAAATCGTAATCACTTAAATCTTCTACTTGATTAGGGTGCAACAATTTTGCTAAAAGAACAGCATCATTCAACCCAACAGTCATACCGCCTCCGGTTAATGGATGTCTCATATTTAATGAATCTCCCAACATAATCAAACCAAGATTGTTTGATTTACCTTGTTTCAAAGCTGGTAAATATTGATTTGGCATGGTACGGAATTTTCTTTCTTCGACAGCTTGTAAGAACGATTTCTTCACTCCTTTTGGAAGTACCGGCAAGATTTGCTCCTTCATGTAATTGTACAATTCATCATTCTTAGAAGATGGCGGTTTGGTAGATCTGTAAGCACATAATATTCTGGTTTCCTTGGGAGAAATTTGATAGATTAATATAGGAGCGTGGTCACCCAAGATAACATGACCTCTATTACTAGCTGGTAAAGTGACATTTTCCAAATGTAAACCAACAAAATAAGAACCGATAGTTGGTACATTGGTAATTGATAGTTCCTTTCTAAATTTAGAATAAATACCATCGCAACTAATAGTTACTTTAGCAAAATAATTTGTAAATGTTTGGTCTTTACTATTTTTAACCTTCACCCCAATGACTTGATTTTCGTTATGTTTATGTCTCAAGATCTTTGTAACAGTACCTTCAACGGCCGTAATATTTGGTTCCGATTTAACGATTTTTCGTAAATTAGAAATAAAATCTCCATGATGGAAAGCTACTCCTCTGACATGTTCGCTGGCATCCCACACAGACATGTCAATGGTGGAATCGGTCACTATCTTGTCATTATCGTTGAAAACACAATCAGGCACAGGTTTAAGTAAATTGGAAGCTTTAGCATCTGATTTGGAAGGATAATCAATTTGTATTTTCTGATCATGAAATTGAATATAATAACCAGTGACATCCCAGGCTTCAATATTATTCACAGCTTGCGCCATCCCCAATTCTTGTAGTGCTTTAACTCCACCTGGTTGCATTAACTCACCAACAATTCTGTCAGGTTTAGACCAATCTCTCTCTATTATACATACTTTTCTCCCCTGTCTGGCCAATGCGGTGGCAATAGCTGGTCCCACCACCCCGGCACCAACAACAATAACATCAAACATTAAACTATGATAAACAATGAAATATCAACAATGAAAAAAACCAATTCACAATCTATCAGATCAAACAATTCACTAGTTGAAGTACAAAAAAATGTTCTTTTGAAATATCACCAAATGATACCTAACCCTATATAACTAAAACCAATTACAATGATTTAGAATGACACCACTTAAAACCACCCCATTCAAATGAAAAATTTAACTTCATCGTACACATCGCATACGATGGACCACGGTAGTTCTTCATCAGCCTATCTGGTGCAATACTCATAACCTTTACATGCATATGGAAAGTGATGCGAAAAATCACACGAAGACTCATTAAAAGAAACGAAAAACCGTCGGTGATAAGGAGGCGAGAAGCAATGAAGTAGGAAGGTTAGTTATTGGCAAGGAATTTGAATCCAATTGAATATGATAATGTCCTTCTGAAGTAGCAAAAAGATGAAAAGTTGAGTGCTTTTGGAGCCATACTAGATTTTGAGTGGAACGTGAGAGTTGGCGTAATAGGGCGACTTGCGAGATTAGTATTGTACGTTCTGGGAGCTTCAAAGGAAGAATTAGAATTCAAATTCAGTATTGTTGGTTAGTGGATGGAGTTGTGAAAGCTGTGAATCAATAAAATAAGGAGTAACAAAATTATGCTACTTTTATCAACTAATATTGTCAGCAAACGCACTAATACTCCAAGATTGTTTCTTGCCATGAATGCGCTACTCAAATTACATCAAATGAAAAAAATTCGCTGAATCCTAATCAGAGCTGCTTTTCATAGATTGTGCGATAAATCAACACCTATTGGATTCCAGAAATAAACGCTGCTCAGATGATAGAAGAATACAAGGTATGTGTTTTGTTAGTGGCTGCAAAACTTTTTTCTTTCTTGCAGCAACAATTGCATAAATCATGGTTTTTTGGAATTCTGAGCTCCTCTTCTAGTTAATTTGTATGGAATAACTTTATAGATAACAAATAAAGTATTTTCATGTCGATAGCATTGTTTAGATTAGTGGACTAGAATGAATTCGACTACAGTTTTAGTTACTGAACAATCTATTAATTGAAAAATAAAAACGGAGCCAATCTATATAAAATAAAACGAAATAATAAACCAAAAAAGCAAATTTAGCTAACGAAATAAACATTGAAGTATGAAAAATAATTAATACAAAAAACAATTTGATAATGAATCAGAAATAAACGAAATGTTATGAACAAGAAAATAATTGCGTTATACAAATATGCAACACAACACAGGAAGAACTGCGAAAAGAATAGTAATTGGGGTTTTGATTGATGAAGCGCTGTTTGCACTAACAATTGGAACATTTGTGGATTCTGGTTTAGGGTTCATCGAAATAGAAGTTGATTCTACCAAAGCGGTGGTTGTAGTAATAACAGTTGTTAATTCGCCAATTGAATTACCAACAATTGGCAAACTAACGGTGTAAGTTTCGCCAGCTGAGTTGGTTGCAACAATGACATCATAGCTTGTTGTAGAAACTGCTTTCTCGCTAGTTGTCAAATAGGTAGTGGTATATTGAGAAAGGAGGCCAGGAACGATTGTAGTAGCACCAACAATAGATGAAGATGTGTAAGAGACGCCTCCAGCATTTGTTCCGACAATTATATCCATACTAGTTGCACAAACAACGCCTTCAGTCAAAGTAACAACATGAGTTACTCTAGTAGTCGATGCTTCAGATGCCCCTTCAACGATTGTTGTAGTATAAGCATTGCCAACACTATCAGTAGATACAATGACATCACAAGTCTCTGTGAGTGTATAACCGTTAGAATCAGTACTAACAATAGTAGTGGTGTATTCAGTACAAGCTGGACAATCGGTAGTAGAACTAGTAGAAATCACTGAGGAAGTAGTATAAAGCGATCCATTAGAATCGGTGGTAACAATAGCGTCAACAGTTTGAGTAATGCTATTACCATTAGAATCTGTAGTCACATTGGTAGTTGTGTAATGAGTACAAGCTGGACAGTCGGTACCTGTGATAATAGAAATCACTGAGGAAGTAGTGTAAAGCGATCCATTAGAATCGGTGGTAACAATAGCGTCAACAGTTTGAGTAATGCTATTACCATTAGAATCTGTAGTCACATTGGTAGTTGTGTAATGAGTACAAGCTGGACAGTCGGTACCTGTGATAATAGAAATCACTGAGGAAGTAGTGTAAAGCGATCCATTAGAATCGGTAGTAACAATAGCGTCAACAGTTTGAGTAATGCTATTACCATTAGAATCAGTAGTCACATTGGTAGTTGTGTAATGAGTACAAACTGCACAATCATTGCTAGAAATCACTGAAGAAGTAGTATAGATTGAACCATTAGAGTCGGTAGTGACAATCACGTCTTCGGTTTGAGTAACAGTAACACCATTAGAATCAGTAGTCACATTAGTAGTGGTGTACTCAGTACATGATGGACAGTCAGTACCACTGATAATAGAAGTTGTAGTATAGATTGAACCATTGGGGTCAGTAGTGACAATCACATCTTCAGTTTGGGTAACAGTAACACCATTCGAATCAGTAGTGACATTGGTAGTGGTGTATACGGTACATGATGGACATCCGCTAGAAATCACTGATGAAGTAGTAAAGATTGAACCATTGGAGTCAGTAGTGACAATAGCGTCAACAGTTTGAGTAATGCTATTACCATTAGAATCAGTAGTCACGTTGGTAGTTGTGTAATGAGTACAAACTGGACAATCAGTACTAGTAATCACTGATGAAGTAGTATAGATTGAACCATTGGAGTCGGTAGTAACAATCACGTCTTCAGTTTGAGTAACGGTAACACCATTAGAATCAGTAGTGACATTGGTAGTGGTGTATTCGGTACATGATGGACATCCGCTAGAAACAGCAGATGAAGTAGCTGATCCAGAAATGATAGAACTAGTGGTGTAAATTGAACCATTAGAGTCGGTAGTGACAATAACGTCTTCAGTTTGAGTGACAGTAACACCATTCGAATCAGTAGTGACATTGGTAGTGGTGTATTCGGTACATGATGGACAGTCAGTACCACTGATAATAGAACTGGTGGTGTAAATTGAACCATTAGAATCAGTGGTAACAATCACGTCTT
>JAJMJR010000050.1:0-40286 GCA_030569075.1 Suzukiozyma sphagnicola
GAGGGACGTAAACTATAGAAATGATCCTATGAAGTACGTCGACAAAGAAAAAAAAACAAAACCATCAAAAGAGTTGAAATCGTGCTGCTTTTATAGTGTTGCGAGAACATGGTAGCGTGCGATGGCATCGATTATTTTTGCAGCAATTTGGTTTACCCGCAACTTGGAAGAATACAAAGAACCCTAATAGCTGTGAAGCAAGACTTCGACTTTCAACGTAGTTCTAAATATGCTATGTATTAGTTGCAGAAGCTTATATTATTATTCTAAATCTATTTATCTACATAGCTTAAAATATTTTATCACTGTGGGGACCATATCACGTAGAAGTATCACTAGTATATACATGGGTCTCATTATTGTTTACTATCTTTAACCAGAATAATATTGCAATTTAATTGTTATCTTGCACTTTTTCATTTGATTTGAATAATTTCCAATCTTCTGCAGTTTCCAAAGCTTGTTGCCAATTTTGGGTCATAACCTCCAACTCTTGTTGCAACTGATTTATCTTACCTTTATCTTCTGGAGATTCCAAGTACTGTAACAACTTCTCGGTACCATGATATAATCGATAAATATTCCCTAAAATAGGTTTAGCAACCCCTTCGAAAGTATCCATTTCTTGAAAGAACTTCCCCAACCGATCCGGATCAACCTGATTTATTTCATTCAAGTCAATTGAATTTGAAGGATTTGGCAAATCGGGATCTTGCCGGGATAGCTGATTACTGAATATCGTGAAGTAATCATTTAAAATATTTATAAATTTGGAATATTTATAATTTTCTTCACCAATGCTCTCAATAATAGTGGACAAATTTGTAATTAACTCTTGTGATTCCTGAGGAATTACTGATGACGGGAGAGAGTTATTGCTAATGGTAATAGTGTCCAAATTATCGATAATTGGATTATTATTGTGAATTAGATTTGAATTAGTATCTCGAGTAATTCCATAAGTAAAACTAGATGATAATTTCTTTTTATCTAATAGCTGATTCTTCAAACTATCAATTTGCAAAGACTTTTTCTTCAATTCGATTTTGTATTTAGATTTCAAATCTATGGACCAACTTTTCAATTTTAGGAGATCCTGATTTTGTAAATGATTTAAAGAAGATAAATCATTTATTTGATTAGTTAATAATTTAGTAGACAATTGAGATTGGGTTAATTTTGATTCAGAACTGGCCAACCTTTTCTCTAATAGTACTATCCTTTGATTTAGTTGATTTATTTGCAAATCCTTCTTGTGAGCAGATTCATTAGCCAATTTTTGTTGAATCCTGGATCGATTAATTGATTGTAGTAAACTATGAATGATATTAATAATTGATTTATCGTTATTATAAATGGTATCAGTAACGGCTAGATCCGTCAATTGATCTGCAAACAACTGATTCCAATTGGTAGAATTTAACAAAAGCGGTTGGTTAACATAACTTCTAGTTAATAATTCATTGTTTACTATTTCAAGAGCATTATCAATAGTACTGATATCTAGAGGTAAACTCATGATGATTGAGCAGAGCTAAGAAATCTCTAGATTAACGGTGTTGCAACGTAGTATCTTTCAAAGCTGTCGGTCTGTAAATAATGCAACTACCAAACTTGAATTT
The DNA here is from genome assembly GCA_030569075.1 of Suzukiozyma sphagnicola. Classification (NCBI taxonomy): domain Eukaryota; kingdom Fungi; phylum Ascomycota; class Pichiomycetes; order Serinales; family Debaryomycetaceae; genus Suzukiozyma; species Suzukiozyma sphagnicola. The sequence goes on from JAJMJR010000050.1 coordinate 1,623, forward strand.
TTTCTTCTGTCGTACCTGATAATTCAAACTACTCAGATTTGTTTGTTTTACTGTAAACTTAGATAATAGTCTTTAATGGTGAATGCGAGCAATTGGATTCTTGAAACTGCCAATACGATCGCTTTAAGGAATTAAAATGTATCTACGAAGAAATTTCACTTGTTGAAAAGACAAACTAAACAAATCCAGTACCAGCTGATGTATTATTTCAATTTAGCTAAAGCTGCTCTTCAAATCTGTTTGCTGTATACACAATGAAAACAAACCAGTCGCGACCAAATGGAGAATGGCAGATAGTGTACTTGAAGTACATTACGCACTTCTTGGTGCTAGCTATGGCAGGGCTGCACAACGACAGCGAAGAGGAAGTGGTCCTTGAGCAACATTATATCAACCAAGTAGCAGCGCAGTATCAGATACGTAGCAGATAAAGAGCAGATAAACAGCAGATAAGTAGCAGTTACAAGAAACTAGTAGTATCTAAGTAGCACCTAAGTAGTACTAGAATAGTACCTCACAGTAGTGATATGTAGCATGGACCCAGAATCTTACCAAGCTATTCTTGTTGAGTAAATTGAAACATAAGCTTACTCCAAGCAACGCAAGACTGGCGATTACACCATAGAAGTGAAATGAAACTGGTTTGGTCAAAGAGATGGGGATCCTTTTATACCGTATATTTGAAAATGGTGTGGCAAGATTTTGTAAATCTGAAACAAGGGATTCTACAACAAGCACCCTTGTTTCAAAAAAATACCACACGAACGAAATATGACCATATGAAGTTGAAAATGACCAGCGCAGTTTCAACTGCAACATGACCCCTAAGACTAGCTACATTATTCAAAATTTACCTTTTATTTTAAACTATAAATATCTATGATGCTTAATGAGCAGCTTCTTCAGCGTCTTCGAAAACAAACCAATCTTCTTCAACTGGAGCAACGGAACCAGTAGCATCAACTTGTTGAGTTTCAACTTCAGAAGATTCGTATTCACCTAAAGCTTGAGCAGAAATTTCATCTTGAGGAATTGATGGTTTGGTTGGTAATTGGAAAGTTTGAACTGAAGAATCGATTTCAGATTGAGTCAATGGAGTTGGTTTAAATTGTTTAATATTTTGCACATATAAATCACCAATTAAATTGCTTCTTCTTGGAGTTAAAGAAAATAATCTTTTAGATGATAAAGACTAGAATGTTAGTAACTACGAAAAATAAAACCCTCCAAAATACATAACTTGGAGAGTACAGATATGTGAAACAATATTACGACAATTCTCGAAAATAAAAACTGTATGCTGAAACAAATTTACAACATTGAAATGAATCGTGCTAACTGCCACATCTTTCCTCAAATATAAACAGTGGACACACTCAAAATCCCACTTATGTTGGTCCTATAGTTCACAGTTCATATGATATGTACTAATATAAATACAACTTATTGAGGATACGGGACATTTAGCACTTAAATTGATACAAACAATTCATTTCAGCAATTCCATTTCACATCACAAATCTGTCCCACAATATTGAATCACATTCATTCTCCTAGTTTTCCACTGAACCCAATTCATGATTAATGTTCATTTCTAGTAATTTATGGCATGCGCCAAGGAGATAACTTGAACCGCCATGTTTCTCCAAATGGCACAGTATTCAAATACATACAACAATAGATTGTCTAAACATGATTACCAATATATTATTACTACTAAACTGTAAGTTATAGACTGGAGACTTTGGTTGTAGTGATAACTGGAAAATTTGTTAACCGATTCGGTGAGGTAGTGTATCTATTGCAAAAAATCTCCTAGTTTTTATTGGGCAACTATTCCATGGTTGTGTACAGTACACCACCATTACCAGACTGGAGAGGAAGCAAGGTATCCTTAGGAGGTCGTATTGCCACTACTATCAGGGGCGAAGAATTACCGGAGTGAATGGGTAGTTTTACGTAGCAAGATAAAAAATGCAAATTTGCATCAATATAGTGCTGGTATCGCGGAAAGTGTGGAATTAGTCAATGGCTGCAAAATAATTGTTCAGATGGCAGATCCAATATTGCTGTAATCGTATTTAAAGAGTCATTTCGAGTATTTGACCATCCAATTAAATAAAGCAACACTGTAAAGTAACAATGTCCTACTTTATCATGCTAAGACTCCCTCCAAGAGTTCACAATAGACATAGGATCCACAATAAGATATTATCATACCCACAGCAATCCTAAGAGAGAAAATACATTCTATAACTTGGATAATGTACATTCATCCAAACTTTGAGGTGCCAATCCATTCATTAAAGATTTGCAGCCAAGCTCCATAATCTAAGCTCAGAATCTCAGCAAAAATCACAAATCGAATCCAAGATTTCGAAAAGCATATCTGTCGACAATGAAACTACACTAGGAACATACCAATTCAGGCTTAAATGTATCACGTAGCATAGCTTACTTTGTATGGTTGGTGTTTTAGTTCCAAATATACTTCAATGGAATATAATGGTTTGGACCTGCATCCATTCACTCTTACTCAAGAGATGAACCTTTCATATTAAAACTCAAGCTTGTCATTACTCTTATAGCTCACCAATGCCTAAATATTACTGTGACTACTGTAAGTCATATTTGACCCATGACACCATGTCTGTGAGAAAGTCACATTTGGTAGGGAGAAACCATATCAAGTACTATTGCCAATACTATGAGCAGAAAGCTAAAGAACAAGGCATTTGGAATCCACTGCAGATTACACATGAAGTAACATTAGAATATTTAAATCGAAATGCTCCTGGGAGTGGAAACAAGTCCACTGCAACGGTGGTAGACTCTGAATCCTTCTTACCCCCTCCTCCCAATTTGGCTGGCTTTCCAAACCCCCCTCCTTCAGTTTTGAGAAACACTGAAGACTTTCAAAAGGCTATAAGACAATATAAAAATTAAGAATTTGGAGATAATTTCCATTCATAGTTTAAAGGTACCAAGATACTAGTGTAAATTGACCAGTGAAAGTTCCTTAAATAGTCACAAGAGTGGGATCTAGAACATAATAAGAGTAATGGCTAACATTGCGAGAACACTAGTTCTAAGAGTGAATCATTTGCAACGATTTAGTTCACCTACGAACTATTTTGTACCACAATAACACGCGAGAAAGCAAATTTCAAGAAAGCAAATATAAAGCTAGTTTCATCAAGGACCCAATAATACTATCTGTATAAACACTCGTTCACTTAGAACTACATCGGTCGATATCAGAGAATGTCAAAAAACAAATGCGCGAATGAATAAACCAAATTTCAAGCTTGGTTAAAAGACAGGCTAATCAATTATAGAGTATAGAGCTTAGGATTAGGATTGCGAGAAAATATAGAATGTAGTTATATATTAAGTATGAATTATGTAACGTTAGTAGCATAAATGCGAAGACAAAAGTAACCAGAACAAGAATTTCATAAGAAAATGAGCAATTACAATGATATTTTCATTCGAATAGCAACAAATTATTCTAATTTACATAACTGAAGCTATAAACAACTATGGAAGAATATAAAAGTACATCAGAAAGGCAAACAATGTACAAGAAATTTTGATAAATAAATTAGACAAGAAAATCATTGAACAGTTAAGCAACAATAAACCATATCAACAATTTTAATTAACATTAACTAATCTATAAATCAGCATCATCTTCATCAGGTAATGGTAAAGCGGTAGCTTGTTCCATTTCTTGTTGATATTTTTGCATTAAATCGGCATCTACGGCAACTTCAGGAGGAGCTAAAGCAGGAGAAGCAACGAATTCTAATTGAGGGTTACCAACTAATTTTCTAGCTAACCATAAGAATGGTTTTTCAAAGTTATAATTGGATTTAGCAGAGATATCGTAATATTGTAAGTTCTTTTTACGGTGGAAAGTGATGGTTTTAGCTTTAACTTTTCTTTCTTTAACATCAACTTTGTTACCACATAATACAATAGGAATGTTTTCACAAACTCTGACTAAATCTCTATGCCAGTTTGGTACGTTTTTGTAAGTGATTCTGGAAGTAACATCAAACATAATGATCCCACATTGACCATTAATATAGTAACCATCTCTTAAACCACCGAATTTTTCTTGACCAGCAGTATCCCAAACATCGAATTTCAATTCCCCAAAATTGGTATGGAATCCTAATGGATGGACTTCAACCCCTAAAGTAGCAATATATTTTTTTTCGAATTCACCAGTTAAATGTCTCTTGACAAAGGTGGTTTTACCGGTACCACCATCTCCGACTAACACTAACTTGAATGTAGGAACTTCTTGTGCCATTTTTACTATTGATTCTACAGTTAACAGAAAAATTTATATTTTGAAAATTTTTTAAATCAACTTCTGTCGTTTTGATGAGATTTTGCCAGAAAAAACACTCACGTGCTCAAACACGTGATATGGTTGATTTAATAGTTAACGTGGCAACTCTTCAGGCAATTGAGGTTTATGTTAGATTTAAAATTTGTGAAAAACAGACAAACTTTTACAGGGAAGTCAAGTGATAGTGTTGCGACTCAGCTGGTTGGCGTTAGGATCTTTTATGATTGTTTCGTGGACAGTAATTATTCCTAATTCAGATAAACCAACACAGAGCGAAAAAGTGCGTAGATTCTCAGGGGTGGCACTAGTTCGAAAATTGCATACAAAAGTTGCCACGAAGGGGGTGGTCGCAAGGGAGTGCAAAACGACATAGGCAATTTATGTTTAAGAATGTTTGTTAGGGTGTATACACTATAGTTTCCCGTGTAGTGATCAGTGCAGTTGTCACTAGGCAGAGTTGACTCTAATATTGACCGATGCGGGAGATGGTTCTGTCTCTAGTGCTTACAGTACTATTCTAGTTATTATTTCTTATTCATTTCTATGTTATACTTAATATCTCTACCATGAGAAAGCTTCCGTGTACAAGAAAATCTCTTCAATACCAGTTTGATGGTAATCATTATTAAATACTAAATGTTGTAGTTCCGAAACTTGATTAGAAACATTTCTTCGCATTGATTGACTTCCAGAGGAAACAAACATAGTTCTCTTTAATAAGGTTGGGACTAGTTCTTTGACAATATTCGAAGCACATGGCCTATGATGGATGATATTCAATGTAGAAATCTCCTTGGTTAATTCGTCTTCAATGTATTTTTCCATATCTTCGTCATGGGCAACGTAAATAGTCAATTCTAACATGTCTCCCAAAATGTCTTTGCAATAGATTAACTCTCTTTGGATCCACTTCAAATCTTCAATGTGTCTGATTGTCCAAATAAATGAAATCGACGAGGTAATAACGACTTCCCTGGATTTAATTGCATTGGCTAAGTGTAAAAGAAAAGGTAAAGTTGCTGTTACTCCAGAACCAGTACTAATCAATATTTGTCTGTCAAACGATAATGGATCTCTTGCAACACCTCCATATGGTCCATCTAAGTAAACGCTCTTTTCGTGAGTAACATAATCGTCCAATTGTTTATGTATTTTACCCGTTAAACCCTTTCTAGCAATAATAATGAATTTCATTTCACCATTCATTGAAGCAATTGAAAATGGATGGTTATCTAAGAAATGAGAACCCGCAAACCTCAAGAATACATGTTGACCTGGTTTCCAATTTGAATAACCAGTTAAATTTTCAATAATAACTTCAAAACTGTTTTCATTCAATCTAGTCAATTTTGCAGGTCTTCCTTTCAAAAACATAGTATTTGGCTTGAAGCAAGTTTTAGTCAAAACCCTATATCCAATTTGGACACCCCAAAACGCCAATGCACCATATAGATAATCTTGCATACCAAGACAATAATCAACGTGAACCCAAAGGCAAATGAAAAATGCAACACCTGCAAGCCAATGAAAATGTAAGAACACTTCATAAATTCTCTTTCTAACAAAAGCATTCGACGCCGTACATAACCAAATCAATAAAACAAGTGGTGCAATTCCACTCCAATATTGTGTTGTAGAAAATTGAGCAGCTAAATATGAAGATCCACCTTCAAGCAATGATTGATAAAACAAGGGAATGATATGAATGAAAGCTAGAACCAAACAACATACTGCAACGAATTGATGGAAGACATTTAGTTTTTCATGCGATATACCTGTCAACAAAGTGATCACATTTGACTTTGCAGATAGGATATAAATGAATGGAGTTAATGCTCCTGCCATAACACATGCTCTTACAGTTAAAGGTGGTGAACCAAATCCTAGACATGATCTATACCAATAATGTGGTACAAGACAGTAACACAACAAATAAAAGGCACAGACAAAGAAATAAAGTGATGCACCAAGTGATGAAGGCAAAGAAGTGTAGTACGATATACCCACAGGGATTTGTTTATATCCGATATATCTTCCATAAGATAACAATACAGCGATGAAGGAAGCACCAAAATTAGTTTCATGGCGCTTTTTCGACTTCTTGTAAGCATAATCCCGATATTGATACCATAAATGTTTAAGTAAAGCAATAAATATAGTTACTATACCAAAATAAACCGTATAAGGACCATATTGAGCACTGGATTCCAACGGGAGATCTGCAAGAGATTGATCCATAGCCGCCATATATTGCGGTGAATTCATATCTAAAACACAATCCATACCTTCAAAGGTAACCGACCGCTTGAACATGATCAAAATTTGCTAAACATTAAATCTTGTTTATTTAATTCAGGCGATTTCACTTGAAGAAATAGTGAAATAAAATACTATTATTATTTAGATCGGTCAACTGCATGAGCAAATAATTGATGCAAAACAAGATTATTTTCCCTCGTAATATTTTGACAGGAAAATTGACACATTTCAGGAAGTACCATTTGCAAAGCCATTTGCAGTAAATTTCAAGTGACATGTTGGTTATTATAATTAGCTCATCGAAGACTTTTATTTCAAGTGACAATACAACACTAAGTAAGTGGAATATTGATTCATTACTTGGCTTCCTTCACCAATGAAGGGTCTTTGTGTTGGGAACAATGCAGGAGTGGGTGGGGAAAAAGCAAGGATTATTTTACGAAGTTGAACAATATAGTTTGGCGATGCATTATTTTTAATGGAGCATAATGCAATCCTCTACTTGCCAACACGCACTCCAATTGGTTCCTTATCAAGGCACTGAAAACGCAAATGAGATGAGCAGATGAAATGGTATTGCTGCGAATTAACAATCTCAGTGAGTAAAAGTAGATAGACTTTCCAAACAGTTAAAATAAACCAAATCTATTTGATGAAAACTTTTTATCAAACGTCAAATGAACTTACAAACAGTTAGGCTACATAACCTACAATAAAAGATAATAAAACTGTGAATCTATTATATCTAAGCGTACAATGGTCCACATTACCAATGTAATGCAAATTCTATTTAAAGTTGTTTTGTAATTCATGCAATAGTGACCTACCACGAGAAAGCTTCTGTGTGCAAGAAAATCTCTTCAATACCAGTTTGATGATAGTCATTATTAAACACTAAATGTTGCAATTTGGAGACTTGATTAGAAACATCCCCTCTCATGGATTCACTTCCAGAAGAAACAATCATGTTTCTTGTTAATAATGTTGGGGTTAAATCCTGAATTATTCTTACCACAGACGGTCTGTGATGGACGATATTCAATGTAGAAATCTCTTTAGTTAATTCGTTATCAATATATTTCTCCATATCTTCACTGTGAGCAACATAAATTGTCAAATCTAACATGTCTCCCAAATATTCCTTGCAATAAATCAATTCTTTTTGGATCCACTTCAAATCTTCAATGTGTCTGATTGTCCAAATAAATGAAATAGAAGACGTAATAACCACTTTTTTCGACTCAATAGCATTGGCTAATTGTAAAAGGAACGGTAAAGTTGCTGTTACTCCAGAACCAGTACTAATCAATATTTGCCTATCAAATGATAATGGATCTCTTGCAACACCTCCATATGGTCCATCTATGTAAACGTTCTTTTCTTGGGTAACAAAGTCATCTAATTGTTTATGTATTTTACCAGTTAAACCCTTTCTAGCAATAATAATGAATTTCATTTCACCATTCATTGAAGCAATTGAAAATGGATGGTTATCTAAGAAATGAGAACCCGCAAACCTCAAGAATACATGTTGACCTGGTTTCCAATTTGAATAACCAGTTAAATTTTCAATGATAACTTCAAAACTATTTTCATTCAATCTTGTTAATTTTGCAGGTCTTCCTTTCAAGAACATAGTATTTGGTTTGAAACAAGTCTTAATTAATATTCTGTAAATAATCTGAGTTCCCCAAAAAGCTAATGCTCCATACATATAATTTTGCATACCGAGACTATCATCAATATGTATCCAAAGTGTGGCAAAGTAAGCAATACCTGCCATCCAATGTAAATGCAAGAACAATTCATAGATTCTCTTTCTAATGAAAGCTTTGGAGGCTACACATAACCAAATTAACAAGACAAGTGGAGCAATACCTGAATAATACGAGAAAGTAGAAAATTCCATTGCCAAATTGGAAGAACCACCTTCACGTAACGATTGATAAATGAATGGGATGGTGTGAATTAATGCGAGAACCAAACAAGAAACGGCAGTGAATTGATGAATAGAATTTAACTTTTCATGGGATATTCCTGTTAATAAGGTGATCATATTTGATTTACCAGCCAATACGTAAATGAATGGAGTGAGGGCAGTGGACATAATACCAGCTCTGACGGCTAAGGGAGGAGAACCAAAAGTAGCACAACCCCTGTACCAAAAATGCGGTACAAGACAGTAACATAACATGTAGAGTGATGAGATGAAGAAATAAATCGAAGTACCCACCGAAGAAGGCAATGAGGTATACCAAGTAAACGTGGCGGGAAGTTGTTTATAACCGATAAATCTTCCATAAGATAGAAGAATTGAGATAAACGAACTACCGTACGTCAGCTGATTATTAGATTTGGATCTCTTATAAGAATAATCCCGATATTGGTACCATAAATGTTTTAGCAAACTTAAGAAGATAGTTGCAACTCCAAAATAAACGGTATAAAGACCAAAATCTGCATTGGAAGCCCAGGGAATAGCAGCTTGTGATTGCTTCCCAGCCATTTTTAAGGTGGCAGATTTGGCGTCTGCCACACAATCCAAACCTTCAAAGGTGACTGACCGTTTGAACATATTGAATTAGTAACAAATTAACAACAACGACAAATGTAATGTCTAACAAACACAACAACTACAGTTCACAATTATACAACAGACTCAACTGTAATTAACCTCTAACTTGTCTAGAATTGAACCAACAAACTCAACAATAAAGAAATTCGACGCAAATATATACTTGACATGAAAAACTATAAATTTGAATCTTTACTAATAATGAGCAATTAATGGTTGCAAAACAAGAAATATTTTCCCTCGTTAATTTTGACAGAAGAAGAAAAAAATTCAATCTCTGGCAATTGTCAGCGAAAACGAAATACACCAGATATTTGCCATTTTCTTGCTACCATGAAGCTTACTAGTAGTGCAAGTGATATATAGTTTACTCAAGGAACAGTTTGGTGCTGGAATAGAAGTAATGGATGGCTCATGAGGCGTAGAAGATATACTTCTAAGGCTAGGATATTTTCCCAAGGTGCGGCGACTTGACTAGAAAAAAAATTGCGCTAGGAACGAGTCCTTTGAATGTCTTAGAATGGATATGTGCGAGATTCCGGTGAATAGCCCAATCAGATAAGCGAGTATTGTGAGCATTATAGCTATTGTATTAAGAATAGGGTTCCGATTCACAGTTCATCTACATTGACTGCTTGCTGCCATAATATTATTATCATTTACTACTTGCTTACACGTTGTTTCACTGCGAGTGCAATATCCGTAGGACTGCCACATTCTGGTGCGCAATTACCCTGGTAACTCTATTAGTTAACTATTCTGTGTCTATATACTTCCTGCTACCATTGAGCAATTGCCTGTAAACTGTTTATGGATGCGACCGGTTCCGCAATGTGTTATGTGATTTGCGTTCTGGGTCCATGGATTTATTTGCTCACATTATCTATTGTGAGATGTAAACTTGCGCAAATTATCTGTGCGCATCAGTATGCTTATTTGGATCCGAAGCTTCCAAAGTTCGTGATACCACTTTGACATAATCCCCATTGTGGTGTATAGCGTTCATCAAACTAACCTGTATGGCAAAACTATTTGCTCTTAAATTAGATATTGCTCATTTTTAGCGCCCCCACTTTTCTCACTTTCAGTTGCACTCCGATAGACCAAAGTAATATTCTACCGGTGCAACCTATGAATACAGAAACAATCCCAAAATTGTTTTGATATGTATCGATCTAGTGGCATACTGCATTGGTCAACCCTTTAGTCCAATTATAAACACCCAAGAGACAAACCATAAAGATGAAACTTACTAAAACACTACTAATCCCGTACCTGTAAGCATTTAACGTTTTCAACGTATGTAGTTCCACAATGAATGTGGACACTGTAGTCAATCCACCACAAAACCCGTCATCTAGTCCCACAAGAACGTGGCAACTGATAATTGACGAAACTATGGGGATCCCACCAACTCCTTTTCCTTGTCCTAGAAGAGTGAACACAGCCAACAACATGCTTCCCAATACATTAGCAGTGAATGTACCAATTGGAAAATGTTCGTAATATTGATTTAAGAATTTGGACAAGTAGTATCTAGTTAACGCTCCAAATGGAGCGAATAAAATGGAAAACGTCCAAGACCTAGAACTTGGTAGTACTCCAATAAGAATTATATCCACAATCATTAAAACAATAGCAAAAACCAGCAGAAAAACCTCTAATATTCGATAATTTTTGGCGCTGATTTTTGGCATGTAATCATCCAATAATTCAATCAATTGTTTACCAATTTGAAACCCGCTTGAAGAAATGGCAATTTCACTAATAATGACCGACAAAAATTCCATGATGCCATAGCCAGAATTTGGATAGTTTCTCGTATGAACTGCGGCAGTAAAGGATTCAAGTATAACACTTGAAAACGAAGATAACGTACCACAAAACCCAGTCGTGAACCCAATGTAAAGCGGTATAGAACCTTTGGTTGGACTGATATTGTACCAGAACGATTCACTGTTTACTAATATGCCCATAATAACACAAGCAGTGAAGTTTGACCAAATAACACCTCCTAAAAAACCTCCATAACCAGTCAATTGGTTCAAGGCTCTCCGAGTTACCACACCCCAAATACTACCGTGTGCTATATTTAGTACTATTGCTAAACGTTTATCGCCTATTGGCAATGTTTTCTCGTGATATTCTTCGGACAAACTTTGTAGATCAATAACGTCCAATCGATGCAATTCAACTTCGACGGATCTTCTACGTTGAAGGGAACTTGATTCTATAGGCGTAGCCTCTACTGCCGAATCTCTACGGTATTGCTCGGGGAAGTCGCCAGCTGAACCAACTTCTTCATCTACAGACCTCGATTTGCTCAAGTTATTAACTATAGCCATTTGCACAAAGTATTAATCTTTTCCGTCGCATACAGTTCTTGTTACCACCACTGTGTCTAATGCAAAATACTCGTTATTCAACAGTTGAAAATGCTGGAGTCATCGGTATTGTGATAAAAGCACATACAGAGTTGAACTCATCATAAAACATGGTAGCGCGACAGAATAGTACAAGACATGGTTTACTGAGATAAGGATACGGCGAAGAAGGGCTAACTGTACGAAAGGTGGATAGTCATTGAAAACTATCGTCGTTTATTGAAGCAAACCGTGTAGAGGCTCTAAATAAGCTCCTTTCCAGCATGCTATGCTTCCTGATATGAGTACATTGCAATAGTATGAGCACAACTAAGCGAGGAACCAATAACTACACACATGCCACTGGGGATTTGCTCCAATCAACAGAATAGTCAACACACTCCATTCTGTCCAGATATCACTCGAGTAGGCACTTTTTGAAGGAAACAATCTGGAAAATGAATTGAACTCCGCTTATCTTGCCTTACTGCCACACTTGCATCGTACAGGTGGTGTATGCTGTGGTTGCATGCTCAGATAAAGAGTGTCCACCAAGTCTTCTATAGCCCCAGTAGACTGAGCTTGAACTAGTAGGGTACATAACTACCGTCTTCCCCCATTGACTTCCGATGTAAATCTATCAATCTAATTGCCCTAATTTGTAACTACTCCCATTAGCTTCTTAGTCTATGTGCCAAGTGCTCTACTGCATTTTGCCATACACATCGCTCCAATTCCTTCGCTTTTCTCCACAGTTGACGGAAATGCAACTATGTGCTTATCGTGTGCTATCCGAAGCACTATCGTTGAATATTACTAGCTTTTACTCCAAGTTGTCTGTGTGGGTTGAAGTTTCACATGGTAGCGCATATACTAAAACGTTTTTCTGGCTTGCACGACTGCGCAACAGGTTAAACAGCATAAGAATATTACGGTATTTTAATCTTATAAACCTAATAGTAAAGAAAACCATGATATCTCGGCTACTTGGGGTAGCCTATTTGGTGCTTGCGGTGTTGGCAACGGGACACCCCAGCAAATCAACGCTGCAATCAATTGCTACACCCACTCCCTCCACTATCATCGATATACTATCGTCACAAGCGCAGTACAGTTATTTCCTAAGACATTTACAATTACATGGGATGATACCTCTAATAAACAGCATGGAGAACGTCACGTTGTTGGCGCCCATAAATTCGGCGTTTATTGATGGTAATGTACAAACAGATGCCAATATTCTCTTGCGATACATTATCAACCAGAAAGTAAGAATAGGATGGTTAGGGAAAGATGAAGTGGTATATTCCACACTTTTCCCCTTGAATAGTCATGCCAATTATACTGTGAGCATATCGCCCGACTTTGAGGCCAAAGAATATGTGCTTGATGCAATTTCTGCTATCGTGGAACCGGATATTTATGCCAAACATCAACATTCGTTTATCCAGGGTATCGAGAAACTTTTACCAATCAAGCCCACCTTGTGTGAAGTATTATTAAACCCCAGTCAAACCATTATTGGTGGCAAGGATATCAGCTTTATGAAAAACTTATTCGGGCTGGTTTTCTCGTTGAAATCTTGTCAAGATTACTTGGAAGATGCACAAACTATTTTGATACCCACAGACGACTTTTTAGTCCATTCTTTATCGGAATTGCAACTTCAATATTACCTTGGTTTGTTTGAAGTGATGTCATCTTCGAAGTTCGCCACCACAAACGAAGCAAAGCAAGAATTCAAAAATGATATCCTTAGTTTGTTGGATTACTTGAAACTTCCTCAATTTATCGCTGGAGTCAATGGCACTAATTTGACTTACCGCGGTCATAAAGGAAATGAGTATCAGATATATTTAAATGACCACATATTCACGGTCAATGATGTTAAATCAAATGGCAATGCGGTAATGTCTAATGGAGTAATCCATGTGTTCGATACTCATTCCAATAAACATATGGAGCAATCGTTTTTTGAAGCATTGAAAATCCCAGTGGTTAAACTAAATCCAAGGAAGGTTTTGAATGCTCTCCATTTCACACGATTCGCCAAAGAACTATCATTTAGAAACCTAGATTATTTAATCGATGGCTCATCAAAGCAACAATCTTTGTTCCTCGATATAAATGATAGAGATGACATTCCTGATGATGAGATGGTCACTAGTGATAACAAAATGGTTGATATTAACTCATTTTCATTGAAACAGTCCCTATTGTATCAATTTGGTGACTTTGTTAACATATCTAAAGAATTGGGTTCCAAAGATGAATTGTATAGCTTGGTTCCATCTAAGCTATGCTCTAAAAAGAAAATCGGAGGATGCTTCAATTTGAAAATTGCTTCTACAATATCCAGAGGCAAATCAGTGTCTACATTAAATGATGACCTAGAAATAATAGATGGTCCAATTGATATGGGTTATCTGAATATTCTTTATATTGTGAACAGCGATATTTCTGCTCCAGTATCATTTAAGCACGCTTTAGGTGAGATCATGTCTTCTGGATCGATCCCAAGACACACAGAACATTTTGCAGTCAACAAACAGAGTTGTTTGAGCTCGCTTGAACTATTGAATGATTTCAAGCTTTTCAACCTTGATGACAACAATAGTGGATATTCAATATTTTTACCTTGCGGTATGGGTTTAAAACACAATGATCAGAATAATTGGCAAGATTTAGGGTTGGTTCTTAATTATCTTCAAGCTAATCCTAAATTATTGCAGGAAGTTGTGAAAGGTATGTTCATTCAAGATTTAGTTTATACTGATAAAGAAAAATCTCGGGAAACTACCAATCTCAATGGAGATGAAGTCACAATTAAGAGTTCGATTGCAAAGGATACACATATAATAAAATTGAACAATACTGAAATTTCCGTTCCTGTTAATTCTGATATATTGTTCAATCAAGGGGTCATACATTTAATTAATGAAGTTTTACTTCCTGATAATTTTCAAATCCCTTTTTTGGACTTGGTTCAGACCACATTTGATGACAAATATCCTAGACATTCTATAATGGATTTACTCGATCTTTTTCCGAAAGTCAAGGAAGCTCTTGGATTATCTGATATCGAAGTTAAAAAGCCATACTCGTTATTGGTTCCATCGCCAGACTCATTAAGTAATTTTAACATAACGACTGGATTCACAAAATTACTTGAATTCCTTGAGTTTCATTTAATTCCTCATGACCAATTAGGAAAGATTCTTACTTGTGTCGGGATAGATGATTATGAAAAGAATATCACTAACATTAGAACCAACCTTACTTCAACATCACTATCATGTTATCAATCTAAAAGTGGGAATCGATATTTACAATTAGTAGAACCAGTTTCTACTAAAACCAAATCTTCCAAATTTAATGTACTTTCATATAATAAAGATAAGGAAGTCAAAATTATTAATCATGGATGTACCCGTCCTCATAGAGGTAAAAAAGCCATGGATGGGTTGCAGTGTGTATTTTTAATTGAGAAACCATTAAATCTTCAATGGTTAAAACCAAAGAATGACAACTTACTACATGTTCATCTAGGATTTATTAGTTTGGGAATTGGTATCATATTTGGATTATTAATTTTTGCATGTATTATGTTTTTCATCATATTATGCCTTGGTAAAGATAACAAGAAGAAAGCCCCAACCCTTACATTTCATGACGAATTTCTACCAAGAAACGAAAATCATTTCATGCGCGTCAGAATTAACAACGAAGATACTCCTGCTTTTGATCGAGGTTATGAAACCGACATTGACATTCTCAGAGATAACGACGAATTCTTACCTTTGTACGGCACCAAGAAGCTTTACAAAAAGAGAGATTACGGCTCGATTAGGAACTCTCAACCGATTATACCTCCAGCTGCTACTCCAGCTATTACAGCTCCCAGAAACATTAAAAACGTGCCTAGCGCATTGGCAAGAAATAGAAGCTAAACCAACACCCCCTATAACATTCTGCATATTTACTTCATTTTTTAAATACCCTTATACTAATAGTTTACATTTATTCAACCTTCATTGATTGTAATCATTCGTCTCTATCAGCAAGTACTTTTTTGCAACCATAATATCGCACAACCACTCACGACATTTTAATAATGTCGCGTCAAACTCATCCTTTGTATGTGAAAATTCAACATCAGTCAATGAACAATTTCTGTTTGGTTAAAGCAAGCAAAATGTCTGACCAAATAGCTCTTGAGAAGCAACAGATGCATCCGCAAGAAGATTTACAAACAAATATCGATGGAATGGAGATAATAACCGGATCGGAAGAACCTGCTATAGTAGGTGAACTGGGCTCAACACAAAGTCGTATGGAACAAATGGAAGAAGAAGCTGCAAAATTAAGAGCATTACACGCTCAAATGGATAGCGAACAACCACATATACCCACCGATGAAGAAAAGCGTGATATTGACTCGAAATCAGTGTATATTGGTAACGTTGATTATGCTTCAACACCATTGGAATTGCAACAACACTTTTCCAGTGCCGGTATTGTCAATAGAGTTACTATTTTGACCAATAAATTCACTGGCCAACCTAAAGGGTATGCTTATTTAGAATTTGCCGACGCCGAATCAGTAGATAGAGCTGTGGAAACTTTGGAAGGATCTTTGTTTAGAGATCGTGAATTGAGTGTAAAGGCTAAAAGAACCAATATTCCTGGAATAGGCGGTGATCGCGGCAGAGGTGGTTTTAGAGGAAGAGGTGGTTTCAGAGGCAGAGGAGGGTTCAGAGGTGGTAGAGGTGGTAGAGGCGGTAGAGGTGGTAGGGGTAGAGGGGGCCCAAGATTCACTCCATATTAGTCATATTTCAAAAGGAATTGGTATCCAGTCATATAAGTCACATAATTGATAATAGAGGTTATTTGAAACAGGCGTGATTATTATATTAGCTAGAGGTTATTGTATTATTACTATATTTAAATGTATGTTATTTATATTCGTTTCTAATCATAATCCATGTAAAAGGATGTAACAGCAGTTAAGCAGCTTGCTTCTTTGCTTCTCTCTTCGCACATAATCTTTCTTGTGCTGGACCTACGAGATCTGATGCTTCTTGCTTACAATCAGCAGCCAAACCACATTTAACTCCTTCGATATCTTGGTCTTTCATGTCCTGGTCGAATTTGTATTTGCACTGGGTAGATTGAATCTCGATTTGTAAACCAGTGATTGCCTTTTGTTTAAGATTAAGATAAGATTCCGGAGCATCAGATAATTTCCAAGGGTCGGACCGGTCAGCTTCCTGTTGGTTGGTAAGGTTATCAATTTGCTGTCTTACAAATTGAGTGTCATCAATCACAGTTGGAACCCCATAGATGTGAGCAGCGCCAAAGTCCCATGTAGGAACAAATTTATGAGTTTCTTTCTTGGAAGGATAATACGATGGGGTAATGTAGCTATTTACCGATTGGAAAACAACACAAACCTTATCACTGGCTCTCAAAATTGGCAACTGATGGTTGGCTCTTGCCATATGAGCTTGTAAATATTTCTTACCTGTAGTTTCATCTACTTTTAAGTAAAATGGTATATGATTTGCTACAATTCCTTCGTCCGAATGGGTAATTACGGTACCCAAAGGATAGTTCTTGATAAGAAATTCTACCTGTTCCCAATCCTCTTCGAGGTATTTAGTTGGAATATACATTATTGTTCGAATATACTACAAAAATCAGTCCGAACCAAATCAGTTCCAGATAATGAATATTTATAGCTTGCTTATCAAATCCCATAGAATGTATGGCGAAAGTCCAGGCGCGTAAATATTAGCGCAATTGCCCATTTGAGAATGTGCGTCCCATAGCAATTTAGTTAAAACGGTTTCTATATTCAGTACCATTGGTGATATCTACGGTTGGAGGGTCTGGATCGCAAGGCGTAGAATCATTTAGTTGGAATATAGCGAACTTTTACTATTGAATCATGACATTTGGCCATATATGAGTCACTCTATGTTCGTATTTCATTGAAACTGCTGTTGGAGCTGTATGGTGATTAGTAATGTTTATACGAAGGTCTGACACTATTCTTAAAATGGATACTAGGTCCGATGCAATCTGGAACGAGGTAAAGGTAAGCAGGTGGGCCATTTGGGTTCAGAGTCACTAAATCTATTAAATCTAGTCTGATAAGCTCATGGGCTTGAGAAACACCTAGAAGTTATAAGCGACATTCGGACTCCTGATTATCATCGCACATGTGATAATTAAGTGCAAAATGATAAGTAATAAATGATAAAGTAATAAATGTTAAAATGTTGAATGATTAAGTGATTTAGAGGTAGAGCTTGCTGGTATTCTTTTTATCCATACTATTTTGCTATTGGTAATTTGGACCCTTAATCAATCCATTCATGTTAGCTCGTCATTAGCAATCATATCGAAGCGCTAGTGCAAGCAATGGAATAATCATATGTCAACTGGCAATGTTTTTGTTTTACCACACCAGTATAATCACCACTTGTTTAGCTGGCATTGTGGTCTATAGATTAGAGATAGCAGTAGCTGATACGTCGAATTCAGCTGATATAATCTCGAAAGTTTGAATTAAGAAATGATATACCAAATATATCGATATTTAGAATTTAGATCGTTCCGTTACTTTACTCGATTGGAGAACCCAGTTTTTTCCTCAAGAAGTTCTTTACTGCACATTAACATGATTATGCGTCTCGCTTAATTTTACGAGGACCAAAAGAGCCTTTTGCAGTAAAGAAAGAAGATTAACAGAACTTAGCAAGTAACATCTACAACAAGATTCCAGATAAGTGCATTCTAGAGTCAAAGGATTCCCGTACTTTTGTATCCTCAATAAAGAAAACTTTATTGTAATGATTTCTTTACAAGGTCTGAAATGTTTAAATTTACAGATGAATAACGTTTGATATTGTTAGTGTGTATCTAAAATAGAAATAGAACAATGCATAACTTCACTATAGCATATGGTGAATAAGCGTAAAGTTTTTAGTACTGAATAACAGCGTAGGTAGCAACTATCGATAAAAACACAGATACGAAAATAGCATTTCTTACGAGGAACCTTTCAAATCCGGTAATTCTGTCACCACATAATTTTAAATAGAACAATCCTGGTAAAATAATGCATACTAAGAAGCAAATGGAGGCACCTAAGATTCCAATAATTTTATCAAATTCGGGAAATAAAATGGCTAGTGCGACAAAGAGACCATTCACCCCTACTCTAATGAGAAATCTCCCTAAAGATTTGCTTCCGTTAATAGCCCAATTATCGGAAGTGCCTTGAGCATTGAAAATATTGTCGAATGTATTAATAATTGGTTTGGCACTTAATGGGGTTTTGGCCAAGGGAATCAAGCAAATTAACCCCGAGATTAATGGATAACACCATTTAGGATAACCTGGAGTCAATAATAAGTTATTGGTGATTTCATTATTACAATAACGTCCAAACATGAGAAAGCCAAGCATCCCCATACTAAAGTCAGTTAATAATGTAATGCTATAGGTGATTTTTAAGGTATTCTTGAACTTATATGGATGTCTCATGTCACTTTTCAAATTGGGGAAGATGGCATGTCCGCCGAAAGGAGCCATTAAGATTCCTAAAGCAACTAACAAATCAGGAATGGAATTGGGCCACATATTTGTTGGCATAATTTGTAAAAGTGACCCTGGAGATGTAGGTTTCAAAAATCCACATACCATGACCAATAAAGTGATAGAAATGGTTGCCATGATACCAAATAAACTAAAGATTGACAATATGGGTAATGGAACAAAAGTGAATGGAGTTAAAATAAAGAAGGCAATGATTTTAAATCTTGTTGGAGTCCAAACATTGTCATCACCTAATAATGCGTAGAGTGAATCACTAAATAACACAATCAATGAAATACCTGAACCTATAAGGTCAATACAAAAGATTAAGGAAATCAATAATTTTGCTACTGAACCATAACTAGCGTAACCCAAGTCGGCATACGTCATGATGGTAGCATCAGTATCCATTGATTTCGAAATCAATGTTGCACTCCAATAGGTAGCCATACCACAGGCCAATAAGATAGGGATACCTAATACCCAACCAGCTTTCAAAATACCCACAGGCAAAGCTAATAACCCCACTCCGATCAAAACATTTATACTATTAAAGATAGTTTGTGGGGCGGTTGATTGGCCTGCAATTACAGTGACGATATTTCCATCTTTATCTTCAATCTTTTTCAAATTAAATTGAGAAGTGGTAGTAGCGGCAGAAACTGCTGATCTTAACGACGAGAAAGATTGAGACGGCCAAATTCGTTTGGAATTGATGGGGATACCATGCATGGACACCGAATTATTTCTGGAGGAAGATTGAGGGAGAGCCGACAAGATATCATCTTGATAGAATACTTCATTGGAGAACTGATTTCTATTCAAGTCATGGATGACCATAGATAACCTTTCACCTCTGGTTGAGGGTATCATCAACCCAGGATCGAATAATTCATCGTCATCGTCATCACCTACAAAAAACGATCTCTTTTTAGTTATATCGTTATCGATCTTAGAAGCAGCATACGATTGAGCCCTAGTAAACGAAGTAGCGAACTTGTGTAAACTATTGGGACCTTTGAAGGATCCTATATCATGATCCAACACCGAATGTCTTCGATTCAATAAAGAAGTGTTCTCATCCATAGAATAATATATAAAGAAGTAACTTGGAGCTAGCTAAATTTTTCTAATCAATGTTGGTTTATACAACAAATATTCAACAGACAGCTATAGAAAATATCTGTACAAAACGAACCACGAACAAGAAGCAGCAGGATTCAAAACAAACAATAGATTAGATGCGGCGTTTACAATAAGGCACTGATAACAATTATGAGAAAAGAAAATTAAAGAATCTCACTAAACAATACGAACAACACTGAACCAAAGCTTGGACAACAGAGTTGGGCGATCTTTGGTGGTGCACCAAACGAGATAAGAGATAACGGAATAGGTTTCGGAATATTGACTCTCCATTTAGAGTTTACTTTGTAAGACTGTGTGGAGGTGAAATCAACGAGTATAGTGAATTGTAGTATCTTCATATACATATAGTCTTGTAATCTACAATCCCATAAGACTTTAACAATCTATCGCATAAACTTCTTAGAGATTGTACTATAGTTACACAAGAATTGCTTAAGAGCATAGGATGATAATACGAAACGTTGTTTAGGTGAAAAGTATTGTTACATTCATTCGCTTATGCGATATCTATAAATTAACCCTCTATTTACACGAATCACTGGTACCATCTCTAGTAGCTTGACAATATTGAAGAAAAGACCAAGAGGTTTGTCTGAAGATTGAAAACCACTTCAGTATTTGCTATATTAAGGGGATGTTCTATCAACTGGTTCGATCGTTTATGGTCCGCAAATTAGCCTGGTACATATAACGGTACATAACTCTAAAGTCTCCTCTCTTCCTATTGCACAATACGACTGCAAAACGTCTGCATTGTCGTTGTGGTCACATTTCGTCAACTAAATCATCAATTCTATTGACATGTTCAAAACTGGCGATATCAGTAAACTTTCGTAATCGTTTATCTTGAACCAGAACAAATGTAACCTCAGACGTAAATACATCCAACCCATTGGATTTCCTAACATTTGGATCACACAACCCCATTGCTGCCAACAACGTAAAATAGGCATCGTTTGCTGCATTATGTAAATATCCATGTGGAATGTTAAGAACCCGTAATATACCTCGAAGAGAACCACCAGAGGTCTTGGTTAAATTATACAACTTCAAAGTATCAACGATAGGAGTAGAAGACTGGATTTGCACCCCTATTGAGTTCAACCAACTAATATCGGAATTAATATCATGGCCAACCAAAATTCCCAGTTTATCATGAATATATTTCTGGATCACTGCTTGAAGAACTTGTTTGGAGTGATCTATTTTCAAAACGTGGGACTTCCCACCTAAAAAGTGCTTCTTATTATCAGCAACGTATCTTCCATTCACTTTTCTCAAGTTTTCTTTGATGATAATATGATACGGTTTGATTATGGGTAAGATGGAGTTCTCCAGTAAGACTGGATCAAAAATAGCTATACCAATCTCCGTCACCTGTTGCTTATTCTTTTCCCACGCCTCTACATCAATACAGACTAACGGACGATTCCGTAAATAAACTAATGGCATCCATGTCTTCAACTTATCCATCGAAGACTGCTGTTTCTCTTGCTGAAACTGAAAATGGTTACTACGGAAGTATTCTTCTAAGATCTTTTCATAGCCATGCAACAACCTCACACTGCTACTCACCATACGCTGGGCTTGAACCATCTCTCCTCTCCAGTAATAATGCTTACTGACAGATGCTTTCTCGTGTAGTAGTAGCTTGAAAAATTATAGTCGCAAAATGAAATCAATCTCTACAACCCAGGTTTGTTACCAACATGGACAAATGGGATGATATTGTGCTACAATTGAAATCGTCGCCCCATGAGAGTGATCTCCAACTAATACTTCACCAGATTCCTCGCAACAGCCCTCCACTTGTCATTATTTCGGCGCTATTAAGTTACACTATTCCTGAGACCTTTACCTTATTGGCGCCTAATTTGCAACACCAAATAATTTGCATTCTCCTGTCATACATTGGATTATCCAACTTAACTTCGAGAATCTCCTTAGTTGAGCACATTGATCTAGCAAAAGTTTTGTTGAATATCGTTAATCAGATCTTTAGCCAACCTGAATTATTAGTGGAATTACTACATCACCATAAAAATGATAGGCTCGTAGTGAAAGAAATTGATAAACTCCTTTTCAAAGGTAAGTTCTTTTCCGTTATAAATCAGGCATGTTTGAAATTCACCCTTGATAATCCTATCCCAAATTACTTCCATTGGTTGTCTACATCATTATTGGCGCTATACACCCACGATATTCCCATTAGAGTTATCAATATGTTTCTACAGTCATTACTACACTTCAATCCAGTGTTTCTAAATGAATATTTTGAATTAATGGTAAACCAGGAGAATTTTCCGTGGCTAATTGAATCATATAACGAGATGAAGTCATTTGAGAAGAGTCAGTTTGCATTAAAATTATTAACTATTCATGTGGAAAAAGTAATTAATAAGGACAATATCATAGCGTGGTCCAATGTATTAAAGTTCATTGAATTGAAAGATCATCTTCACTGTCAAACTGTGATAAAACTGATGAATAAAGATCTCAATATCTTGGCTTGTTTTTTAATCCCAGATTCCCACAAGGAATCAATAGCCATAAAATTATTGGAAGATTGGTCTGATCCTAGAGCGACACCTATTTCAATTCAAGAATATACCACCCACTTTCTAATCCATTTGTTGTCCACTACTTCGCTGAAGTTTTTGACCAAACTAATTTCTCAAGAACTATTTTTAACTGCTGTTTCGAATCATTTGGAAGCATTTTCAGTGGAAGTTAAATCATTGGGTATAATATTAGCAAATAAAGCTTGTGAATTTAACAAACAGCTGAATATATTCAGCTCAGAAATTAAGATACAAGACTATGGTGATCTAGGGAATGAAAGAGCAGTTTTGTTTGAAGAAATGGATAGTGAAGCATGTTGGCATAATATTAATGAACCCATAGTGGAAGAATTTGAAGATCCAGAGTTAGCTCTAGTCAACCTGAAATTGAATCTAATAAAACTCGAAAACAAGGAAGGTACAGTTGATTCTGATGACGGAAGTGATGAAGAAGATGACCCGATGGCCCATAAGGCTCCAATCCCAAAACCTCTATACATTAAGGATCTACTTGAATATTTGAATATAGATACAAAGAAAGAAAGGGCTTATGACATGCAACTTCTAGCACTTACTGTTGGGCCAACTTTGATTAGGCAAAAATCAATTAATTCCAACGAAATAAACTTTTACAGCGAAGATTTAATTACCATTTTGATTGGCATGGGTAACGATTTCAATATCACTAACTTTTCAGAGTTGCAGATGTTTAATATGATAGCCGTTATAGTTGCTAACCCCCGTGCTACTATACATATGTTCAAACTATTACAGACTGGTGATTATTCGTTACAACAAAGAATGATAATTCTATCAGCTTCTTCGTTGGCATGCCGTGAATTGCGGGGATTCCATGATGAGGCAATTATTGATTCTTTTACACCTACAAGTTTCACTTCTCAAGTTTTACCAAAGCGATTACACAAATTATACTTGGAAGGAATCGAGACAATTGAAAAATCTATTCAGAACGATTTAATGATTGAAAGAACGGAAGAAGCAAAAGATAGATTGTATGGTGGGAAAGTCTTAAGAATGTCCCAAAAGTTAAGAAAGACTCCAGTACCTGTGAATAAGCCTAAAATCGATAACTTTTTCAAGATAGTTAGTCAATATTTTTTCTTCCCTTTAGTAAGTGTGTGGCACGAATCGAATGGAATAAGCATTGGTCATTATTCACCTATTTTAATTTCACACTTCATTAAAACACTTACCTTGATACTTCATACTGCGTATCCATCTGCTTCCAATATTAATGAAATGATAAAGGAATTTCTTTTCATTGCTGCTCCTAGTTTAGCTAAGATTGATCTTGACCAAATTCAATCTATAGAAAGCATTGTTACTGGTGTATTATTGATTTGTGATATTACAGATGGGAAATTCTTAATCGATAATTTTTCTGACGAATTAAGAGTAATTCAAGATTGGTTATCACGAAATTGGGAAAATATCATAGATGATCGAGTTGTTGGTTTATGTTCTGGTTTGTTATTAAGATTGCACGAACTAAGTGATAACTTTGAGAGAACACTTATGAATCAAATAAATAGTTTCTACTAGTCTAGCAACGGATAGAGTAGGTTTGGTCCATACCAATTTCATGAAGGACAACATCAATTGGAATTCATCTAATGTTGTTCTTCATGCAATTTGTATACCACGAACAATTTGCATGAAGATAAAAATCTATTTTTCTTTTATTTTTAGTTGCTCTATCATTTTTTTGAATTTTAATATTTTCTCGGAAATTTGTTAAAACATATAAATGCCCCATCAATTCCTGACATTTGCAGTCGTTTTTTGCAAAAGGTCATTTAATTCAATTCGTAATGTACTACTTAATTCCATATTTTTTTCCCTTTTGGACTTGCGAATAGCTGGGTCAACATCACTCCAAACATCTAGGTTATATTTCTGTCTAACTGTTGGATCAAGTAGCTTTAGAGCTAGCATTAATGTATAATAAGCATCATTTGCCGCATTATGTAAATAACCATGAGGAATATTCACAGCGTGTAAGCAAGTTGTTAAGGAGGTGCTAGAATTTTTAGGTCTTGATAAAGCAAAGATTTGTTGTGTGTCTATCTGGGCAATTCCTTTATCAATACGAACGCCAGACTTTGCCAACCATTTTATGTCGTTGTTGATAGCGTGTCCCACTAAACAGAGTGGTACGCCATCTTCTGTTGCATAGTGATCGAGAAGAATTTGAAGAAATGCAATTGCCTCTTCTAAGCTAAATAAATATGAAGTGCCTCCAATAAAATACTCAGCTCTATCTGGAACGAATCGTCCATTCCTCTTAGATAAATTTTCTGCTACTCTGATATGTATAACTTTTGGATCAGGTACTAAAGAGCATTCTTCAAATAATGGATCGTAAATAGCCACCCCGATTTCTGTAACAAAATCGTTATTGAGTTCCCAAGCTTCCACATCAATTGCCATAAGTCGTGCTTTTCTAAGATAAACTGAGCTCATACAAGATTTGAGATGTGAAAGGGTGGCGCTATTGCCTAATTTTGGGTGGGATCTGAAATCTGCTGAAGCATAGTACTCTTCTAGTTTGTCACTAAAATCTGGATATTGCCTAAGAGAAACCTGTTCGACAAAACTGATTGGGGGAAGTGGATGCAGCGGCGCCAATGTAGTAGAAATGTAACCAATGTCCAACGTTACAGATTTCTGAAACTTATCGTTCAAATCATTTGTTGTTTCATGTTCTGAGTCGTCATATTTGTAACTCGGTGACTCGTTAACGACATCTCTACTGTTAACTCCACCTCCACCATACCCTCTGCCTCTATTATTTCCTCTACTTCTGTTATTTCCCCTTCCTCTTGCTCTTCCTCTTCCTTGCGTAGTATGTCCGTTCATGTAACCCCTCTGGTCACTTGGAATGTCTTGCGTATGAGACATTTGCGTGTTAGTTACTCTGATTCAATATGGCCATTGACGTGGTATATATAGAGTTTTCAGCGCTACCACTACATATAATCAAATGAGTAATGTTTCAAGTTTGCAGCCATAAACTGACACCTCAATGCATTATTGGAAATATTTTTAAGTTTCATACCTGTTTACGATCAGCGGGTCATGAAATAGTAACTATCTGTATATGAATAAATAATATATATGATGTGTGCATAAGCTGAAACCTATTTGCGTGTCTACTTGGTTGGAAGGACGTCCTTAGAGTGTTCCAAATATATCAGTTTACCTCACTAATATATCATCCCGAAATGATTGCAGTGGAAAAGCTAGTGGTGATGTAGAATAGGCACGAGAAATTCGGATGAGAGTCTCTTGATTTCTAAGTAATCAAACGGGAAGAGGGATTCAGGACTCAAAAAAGAAACTAAAGCTCTGCCTGATTATTATCTATGTATATGTAGTATCGTTGGAAAGAACCAGTAATTATAGCACACATCTGAAACGGTGTTTTTTTATTGTTCCTCGACGAGATATTCTAGGCTGAATATGGATGTTGCTATTGCCATTTTAGAGTACCGAGCGGGTGAAGCGTAATATCATGCAACTTCTATAACCACTGGAGAAAGGAAATTACTACTAGGAACCCAATTATTATTGATTTTACCCATGTATAATCCATAGAAACCGCTTTATGCCCGTTTGAAGTTTTGCGATTAGTTCCCGAGGAAGTAGAAGTTGCACCAAGCGATTCAGTAACAATAAAAACAGACTGGCCACTTGTAACTGCTTTTATTTGAACTGTTTCTGTAGGAGTGACCACTATTTGATTTGTGTATGTTTGTGTAATTCCGTTTACTGTAGCTGTACTAAATGATAACGACGTTGTTGGTTTGAGTGTTGTAGGACTCTTTGTTGTAGTCAACGAAGATAAAGTGACAATTTTTCCACTAATGGTGGTGACAGGAGATCCTCCAGTGGTGGTTGTTTCGGGAGTCCACCAGAGAGTGGTGGAACTTGAAGTAGACAACCCATTTCCAACTGTCACAGTAATTGGCCCAGTTGCAGATGAAGTAGTAGAATATCCTACCGTAACAGTTACTGGTCCAGTTGCAGATGAAGTAGTAGAAACTCCCACAGTTACAGTAACTGGCCCAACACTTGCAGGAGACTTGGGTGTGTTTGTGATGGAAGTAGCAGCATTTGTTACTGTTGTTGCCACAGGGGACAATTGAGTAACAGATGTATTAATAATGCTTGTTTGTCCTGTTTGACCCAATGTAACGAATACTGTAGCAGGAGTTGATTGAGCATTAAGGTTAGGAAGTGATTTTCCCGCACTTAGTACTACAACTGATTCATCTTTTGTTTGAACTGTAGCAGCTTGAGCTGTGGTTTGCAGAGCAGTTTGAATTGCTATAGTTGTATCGGTAGAGGTAGCTTGATTACCATCTAGCCCGCCTAGGTTAAAGGCTATTACCCTGCCTATTAAAATACTCAAGTAAACTGATTTCAGGAAATGCATTGTGATAGTGAAAAAGAAAACTACCCATGGAAAATGGCTTCAGAAAATTCAAGCCCATAAATACACCCGACTATGGTAATCTTGACAATTACCAGATCAATGTTTTGATTTCTTAAAACTACATGCATTAGCTTTGAATCATTGCTTCGGTATGATTGTGCTGCTAGCCAGCCATGCATTACATGCATTCCAAATAAATGGCTGCAAAAACTTGTGCATATGCAATGGGCTATGTGCATACCACATATCGTGAGGAGCAAGAAGTGGGACATTACAAAGTGTAGGTTGGCTCTATATTAATTATATATTAAATAGGTCTATGCTATATTTGTAGGGAATTTTGAATTTTATGATTTAACCATTTTGTTGTGTAAACAATTGTTCCTGATTCCATACCCAAACCAATAGTTTTGGGTTGCTGATGGATCAAATCCTTAAATAATAACAGTATGTTGTCAGAGGAAGGATAGTTTATCTCTACCATTTTGCCATTAATTTCTAAATTATCTATTTTTCCTTGTAATTCGATGGATAACCTTGGAATCACAATTTTTTGGTAATTATTAATTAAATCTCCTACCGTATCAATGAAATTTTGCAAATTGTTAAATCTTACCAAGTTATCTCCGTAGGTAATTTTCATATCTTTAGTTGGTTTAGTGATTAATTCATCAATGTATTTCGCAGTTAAATTGTCATGGCCAATTCTTATTAGGGTAACTGATAATTTGTCTAGCGCTGATATTCTTCTCATTAATGAATCATTGCTAATAATCGAATCATTATGGTTATTACAATTAACAATAATTACTTTATTAATATTGTTTTTGTTTGGAATAAATGGATAGATGTCGGTAATTTTCTCAAAACTTAATTGTATTTCTTCTAAATTCGTTTTGAAAAATTCGTGTTTCCCTTTGTTGTTATCATAAATTTCAATTTCATCGATTATTTTATTCCATCCATCCCACGAAGGTGATGCACACCCAATAAAACTACCTTTGTTGCCACAAACTTTGGATCCATCAGTGCCTACAAATATAAGTCCCAATGAATCACAATCACGCAAACCAGCTTTTATTGTATTAATAAGTATTCGAATTTCCTTGCCAAACACTTCATTGGTTAATCCACTATTATGATTAATAACAGATACGCTAAGAATTAAATTAATAGGTAAATCGTCTGGTCTTGGTAAAGATTCAATTATATATTTGCTAGGCAATTCCTGATTTTTTTCAATTAGCTCAGCAAAATTTTGAATTTCGGTTGGTAAACATTTAGTATCAATCTGATCCCAAGCATTAGTTGTAACTTGAAAAGCATTTGGTAATTGAAAACTTATTGGTTTGGAAGTGTTGTCTATCATCTTATCCAAGTAATATTTCCATTTAATAATAACTAATTCTTTTTCGTTGATCAGTAATTCAGGCAAACTTTCAGTAGTTGTAAGAATTGTTAATGATCCATCATTATTTTTAATAACTTTTACCATTTCATCTAGTGATGCTTGCCCTATTAATTTGTTATTGTTAATTAGCAATAATTTGGATTCTAGTAATACACAAAACAAGTAATCCCAACTTTTCCCATCTGTAGCTACGTGTAAGTAATCGAACAAAATCGGCTTCCCAACTGCTTGAAAATCAACAAAATCAAATAAATTTTCCACGTTAGATAATTTACCGACGAAATCGTCAATTATAACTTGTCTGGTGGAAGACAACCCGAAATCATATGATACTTTTGCTGTAGCCTTTATTGGTGTTGGATAGAAAAAAGAAGCATTCAATTTTGGTGTAGAAGGTTCTACTGTTGTAAGCGAAGTAATATTAGATAACTGATCATGTTGATAATCAAACGTATCATCCAATTTCTCTGTTCCACTATTAAATAATTGATCTTGTTCGTTATGTTGATCTTGTTGATCTTGCTGACTTTGTTGATCTTGTTCGTCTTGCTGATCTTGTTCGTCTTGTTTGCCTTCTCGCACTTGTTTGTCTTGTTTGCCTTCTTGCACTTGTTCGTCTTCCTTGCCTTCTTGCACTTGTTCATCTTGTTTGCCTTCTTGACCTTTTTGGATTTCTTGGGTTATTTGTTCTTCCTGTTCAACTTGCTCTTCTTGTTGGACTTCTTCAACTTTTTGTTCACACTCATCCAAATTTTCAATTCCTAATTGATTTGGCAAATATTCTGCTTTCGTACCAATATTTGGAACCTCAGTGTGTTCATTCATTTTTGATTTTGGAGTAGTACATCCTGAATTCAAATTTTTTGGATTCAAAGTATTTTGAGGGTCGCCGGGGATTGTAGAATTAGAAACTTCGGAATCATTCTTCAAGTGGTTATTTTGCGAAATTTTTGTATCATTCTCAAGCATCTGTAACTTGGTCACGAAATCTCTAGAGATTTGCAAATCGATATCGGAACTATTTGCTTCATGTTTTGGTGGTTGACTAAGGTTATTGATATTTAATGTGGGGAATGGAGCTTCAGAAGAGAATTCGGGAAAATTGCCTTTCGAGTTGGTTCCTAATGCATTTGGTTGTGGGGTATTAGAGTTTGCATCATAGTTATGATGATAATATATTTTTGGAGTTTCAATGTTAATTTCCATAGTGTTTGTGATTTTATTGATTACAATATCAATTAACGGATTGAAAAGGTCTGCAATTTTTTCATTAGTAACTGAAGGCATAAATGGCGTAGTTGGACTAAGCGGGTAGTTATAATTATTTGGGGTGGAAAGTAAAGAAGTTGGGTTCAAATAAGGTGGAATGGATGGAGTGGATGGCATGAACTTCGAACTTAGTGGGGAAGGTAAAGGGGTAGTAGGTGGTATCAAAAATGAAGACATTTTATTCGATTCATCGGAAATTAATGAAGGTTTTGAAGGTGAAGAAAGCAGGCCCTCGTACAGGCTATAGCGAGCATCAAGCTTTCTTATAGGAGTATCTTGACTATGCAAAGTGGAGTCTATGGAGTCTATGTGACTATTCGAAGAAGATATAATTGAGCTAGCAGAGTCCTTTAGAGAGTTTGAATCGGTATTGATTGCTTGACTACTGGCAGGAGTATCAATTATATCCATTGGTGCTCCGCATAAGCACTTCGGTATTTCATTCTGAAATAAGCTCAAATAGCAATCTTGATGATAACTGTCACCACATTTTAGATTTATTATATTAGTTGATAATCGTTGAAGACATAATTTACATTTGGAACGTTTTCTTCTAGGAGACTGGACTGGGGACGATGGGGACGATGCAGGGGACGGTGTAATGCTTGGAGGAACTGTTACTGGATCTGAATGTGTATGTAGAACCGTGATATCCTTGGTTGATATTGGGGAAGATGAACGATATTTGGAAAATAATTTACTTTTCTTTAATTTAACCATGATAAATATTCAATTGTGAGCAACAATCAGCCGTTCGTATAATTGTGATTGGAATTATAATTGTGCTATTAGAAAAGCAATAAGGATAGTATAAACGTATAAATGGTAGAATCAACACGTTATGTAAAAAGTAATACGAGAAGTTCAAACAATTCGATAAGTTAAAATTTATGAGACAAAAAGAACGACAACTAAGGTTGGTATTAAGATGGAATTAATGAAAGTTGAACTAGTGTCAATTATTATCCAATATATTAGGCAGATTAGAGCGAATGTACCTTATTAAATGGTACTAAGTCACGTAACTAGAGATAAGCGTGAAGATAATGAAAACTAATAATGCAAGTAATCAAACGCCAAAATCACAATTAACCAATTTTACCGGCTTAATATGGCAGCAATAACGTGTAACCTCTATTTGACAGTATGTACGATAAAGTAAACACTATGTAAGATATTTCTGTAGTAATGTGAAGAAATAAATTTGAGAAACAGGCGGCTGCCTCCCCTATATATAGCGATGTATCCTTGATGCTTAATATGCAACTTCAAAAGAACCGAGATAAATCTCCCATAGATGACACATCTATAATACTACTTCGTGTTAGTGTGGTAAGGAGATATTAGATAGCCTATCATATTCTAGCAAAGTGTTGTAAATCTTTGGGGGGTATTGTAGCAGTTGTTTCATGTTTGGAAAGGGCACTTACAAAGGACTACAGGGTTTACAAATATCACTTGCGTAACTGTAAAAATTGCAATTTTGAAATACAATCCACTTCACATACGACAAGATAGCTATTGCGAATCTAACGTGAATCAAGTATCACTTTCCTACTACCTTACCTTCTCAGGTGTTTCTAGGTGGAACTACTTGGAGAGCGCGACTGCACCCACTTTTTTAATTTCCACATTTACCACATCATCACCAACGTACTATTACCATACATTTCTTGCATCTGCACTTCCCTTCCAGTTTGATAGTTGTTACTTTGTACATTACGGGTATTTTCTTGTAGCTGTGTCTCACATTATGCTTGTTCCAGATATTTTCCTAAAATCTTTCAACAATGATAAATCCTTCCTAGGTTCATAATAGTAGTATTTCAGTTCAAGGTCTTCACTGTATTGTAATAGGTTTATCTTGTTTAATTAGGTGTCGTCGTACTTTCGAGAAGACTAGCTGCTACTGATTTCTGAATATTTTTTTAAGCTACCTCTATATTACTTACATGATGCATTCTCGTTTATTTGCATGTCTATTTTTAGCGATGACCTTATTTTCATTCTGAGCTAAATGCTAGTTTAGTTGGTTTTAATTTTGATTATTATTTGACCAAATGATATATGGCTATATGTATCTTCCTGTTGCCTTTTGATTTGTGATCCGAACTGGTCTACTTATTCAAATGGATATTCAAATGAATTCCATGTGGAACAGGGCACACAATACTATAATGCTAACGATGATATAGTAACTACTTGGCAGAAACCATTGTTTTGCACTATTCCTTTCGCCGCATGCGCAACACTGGTCTCTCTCTTCGCAATTATCTTGTACTATGGACGAAATCTGCTTGCTATATGTTCTATTAGACACAGTTCTCACGTTGCTGTAGTTTTCCTCATCCATTTTAATTCATAATGAAACTGATTATGACCAGAAATGCTACCCCTTCTACGAGTTGTATTTGTCTATTCTAATAAACTATTTTACTAAGACAGCGGGCAAGTTCTGAAGCTACAAATGCCGAATTATACTCGAAACATCACAATCGTATATTAATTTCGCTTTCATTCAAATGTAGAAATACCTTAAAACTCAAACGTCCACAAAAATTCATCCAACCCTATTCAATTAATTGAACCCTAGCTCTTCTAACTGCTTGTCCAAGGATACCTAACCATCTAACAAATTCTCCGTGTTCGTTGTCCTCTATAGCTTCCCGTAATCCAGGTAAAGTTTGCCCAGCATACCCAGTGTATCTACCACTAGCAAAAATTATATGTTTAAACCATGGACGTTTGTTTAATCCATGAATAAATAAAAAGTTACGCTCCAAATATTGTATCAATTTATTTTGACGTTTTATTTGGAAATGCAACTTGATTTTCTGCCACCAGTGAAGAGAGGCACGATTATCAAATTTAAGTTGAAGTTCAACGGAATTTGAGTCAAAGTTTTCACAGATCTCATGGAATTCGTGTAAATCTTGCCATGTAATATTAATTAATTCCCCAACTGTATGATTACTGTGGTGATGTGGCCAATGATGATGTGGATTACCGTGGTGTGGTCTATGGTGAGGTGGTGGTCCATCATGAGGTGGTTTTCCATGGTGTGGTGGTCCATCATGAGGTGGTTTTCCATCATGAGGTGGTTTTCCATGGTGTGGTTTTCCATCATGGTGAGGTGGTCCATCATGATGAGGTGGTCCATCATGGTGAGGTGGTCCATCATGATCAGGTGGTCCACCATGGTGTGGTTTTTCATGGTGAGGTGGTCCATCATGATGAGGTGGTCCATCATGGTGTGGTGGTCCATGGTGTGGTGGTCCATCATGGTGTGGTGGTCCATGGTGTGGTGGTCCATGGTGTGGTGGTCCATCATGTGGAGGTTTTCCATGATGTGGTCTTTCATCGTGTGGAGATTTTCCATGATGTGGTCTTTCATCGTGTGGAGATTTTCCATGATGTGGTCTTTCATCGTGTGGAGATTTTCCATGATGTGGTCTTTCATCGTGTGGAGATTTTCCATGATGTGGTCTTTCATCATCACTTGGACCACCTTGTCTGCAATTAATTTTACCATCGTTATTCAAAGAAGTTCCAGCAACCTTTTCAATACGGTTAAAATAACCAAAAGTTCTTTCCAATTCAGGGTAGGCGCCAATTTGACAATGCTGATGACCATAATACGAGTTACTTGCTGCTTTGATGAATTTTGTATTTTCCAAATCAGGTTTAATAAAATCATTCAATTGATGTCTACCAAGATTTTTGTTTTTCCAATCTTTTGGAATTGAATCAACTGTTTCATTGAAATAGTTTAAAATAGCTCTGGAATAATCTTGAAGTTTAAAATCTATGATTTCCTTTTCACCTAAAGTAAAAACTAATAACGTTAAATATTTGGCTGCGACATTGTGGTATACAAAGCCAGGGTCACCATATTTTTCCATCCAAGAATATGAATCATAATTTGAGTGATATTGATAAATGGCATCATTTTTATCTCCACCAAATCCAAGGTCAACTGAAGGAATACCAAGATGTTCTAAGAATACGGTATAATCAGATCCAGATCCTAAGTTATGAATTTTATCGCCCAATGACACAAAATGATCGTAAAGACTACCAACTTCTTCAATAGGGTATTCAACTTCTTTTGCGACAGAACGCAAAATGTGATTTAAAACAGGAGAGGCTGATAGTTTAAGATTTTTACCAGTAACAGCCGAGTCAAGATTCAAGTAGGCAACAACGGTTTTTTTATACTTTTCAGCAAAATATTCACCCGCTTCGGTAGATCCTAATAATCCATATTCCTCACCGTCATAACTTTGTAATATAATTGATCTTTTAAATTTATATCCAGATTCCTTTAAAGCAAATAATGCTCTGGCAACTTCTAATAAAACTGCAGAACCTGAATTTGGATCACCAGCACCACCTTTGATCCAGGCGTCACGATGGTTACCAATAATAATAACTTCATCACGATTTGTACCTTCGATTTCTCCGTAAACATTCCATAATGTAGTAATGTTATAAATCTGATTATTGTATAAATTTAACTCGAAATCTGGATTTGGACCGGTGAAATAATCAAACCCTTCCAATTCTCCTTTCCAGGCTTTTACTTGTTCACCATAACCATTCAATTTTTCTAATATTGGTTTAACTTCTCGATAACTTATAGGTAAAGCAGGAATTTTACCGATGGAAGAATAAGGATCGGCTCTTTCTACACCTGGCTTGGAAGCATAACCTGGAGTAGTTGGGTCACCTGGGGTAGCACCAACACCTCCCAAGAACTGAACAGAACCACGTTGGACTGATGACTCGTGACGAGCAGGTCCATGAGGATATTGTTTAAATCCATTAGCAGGAGTGATTCCTCTATCGTCACCTGGGTCGGTATAAAGTAAAACACCAATGGCTCCAGCTTCTTGTGCGAATTTCACTTTTAACCCTCTAAAAATGCTTCCATATCTTGCAATAGCAATTTTTCCAGATAATTCAATTCCCAAGGATGCCAATTTTTCAAAATCTTGTTTCGTACCGTAATTCACATAAATGTACTGCGACGTGACATTGCCATTAGCGGCATATCCCAAGAAGGTGGGCACGGTATCGTTACCACTGGAAGTGGTATCCTCTTGTAGCTGGTCCTCTTTCAAAGCAGCCTGGTACACCGACTGTCCATCTTTGATTAAATGTAAATCGTGCTCCTTTGGATAACTTACCAAAATCTCATACGGGTCTATAGTTGGCTTGAAGCCATACTCCTTGAATTTAGCAGCGGTAAATTCAACAAGCCCATAGTTGGTACCGGCAAGATGCGGTTCACTGGTGTATCGTTTCAGCCATTCCCCGGCCAAATTGGTTTCCAACGCATCAAGAATGATTTGCTTTCCGTTTTTATCAAACTGAGTCGGAGTTAACCACAATGAAATATTAGTAAACTTCCAAACAAGCGTCAAGCATAGCAAAGAAGCAAACAAATGTTTAACTTTCCTACCATAATTCTTCCTAGGAAGAATAATATGATCGAACTTCTCCATTTGATTGTTGGTTTAAAATTGATTGTTAACCATACAAATAAAAAAATAGAACAAAAGGGGCACTTTGGGTGATTAATATACCCCCAAAATGTGAGCAAATATACTGTGGAGAGATTTACAAGGATAACCGTTGAAAATTGCGCAGTGCTGTAGTTGAGCTACGCAATGTTATGTTTCTGCAAAATTACAACTTCGGAGATGCAGTGGACAATATTAGTGGTGGAAAGGTGATTTTAAGTTAAAGTGTAAAGCTTTTTTGTTCCATATCTGTTACAAATATTGTCACTGCGCCACATGCTGTGGGTGCTATCTTGTATCACTTGAATTTCGAAACAAGGCATTTTTCGCAGTGGAAGGGATTATATGAAGAATAGAGTTTGTTAATGATTTGATAGGTTTGGAATGGTTAATAGTTGTGCTTGTGCTGGTAGTGATGAATGCTATGACGTAAGTGTAGCCGGAAACGATTAGTTAGCTTCTTGGGTGGCAATGGGGTTTGCGGTTTAGGTGGTGTTTGTGCTAATTATTTCTAGTTCACTACACGTTCGTTTGAATATGGGATGTTTTCGAATGATTGGGATCTCTATGTAGAAAGATTGAGATCTCTATGTAGAATGATTAGGTTGGGTGTATATGTCGTAATTTATTATTTCTATATCTTTTAATTTAACTAGGGCAATTTTGTTAATAGTGGATAATTATTTGTTTGCGTGATTAAATTAAATAGTCAGTTGGCAAGGCTGAATATACTAAACATCATATTTAAAGTATGGAGGGTATCAATTTTTAATTTGTTCCTTGTTGATTTTTAGTTGCAAAACTAAATGAAATGGCAGGGAATAAACAAAAAACATTCACGTCAAATTTGATGAATATTCTATTATTCTTAAAAATTCGAACCTTGGTTGATATTTCTATCTCTAACACCTAATTCTCCACTTAAAAATTCATCGGAACCAACTTTTTCTTCTTTTCTCCAGAAAGTCCATTTTCCAGACTCATATTCATTGGTCTTTCTATGTTTAATGTAGAAGAATAATGCAAAAATCCCCAAAATAATAGAACCACCAACACCCACTACAACCCCAACAATAATTTTATTAGTATTTGATAACCCACTAGAAGTACTTTCTCTGTTTGTAGAATTTGAAGCAGTTGGAGTAGAACTGACCAATGAAGTTCTCGTGACAACAACAGTTCTACCGTTTTGCACGGTGGTATCTAAACCAGTGGATACTGAAGTGATCGAAGGAGACGATGATGAATCAGTTGTACCAGTGGAATCAGTTGAAGTTTCTGAAGAGGTGGATGAAACCAATTGATCCGAACTGGTCGTGGAGGTAGCTTCACTTGAGGTGGTGGATGAAGTAGTTAATACTGGTGAAGATGAACTAGATGTAATAGTTGAGCTACTGGAGGAGGTAGTTGACGATGTTGATGAAGTGGTTGGCGTGGTTGATGTGGTTGATGAGGTTGATGGAGTCGAACTTGGAGTTGACGACGAACTTGGTGTAGATGAAGCTAATGTAGATGGTGTAGTACTAACCGCTCTCGAGGATGAGGATGATTGAGCAGTTAGGAAACTGAAAAAGTTGAATTCACTAGTGGAAGATGAGGTTGACGAATCAGCTCGCTTATCTAACTCTTGTACTGATGGAAGTGCTTCATAAACAAAAGCTTGTACTGAAGAAGGTGCTCCTGATAATGAACTGAAAGCAATTTCTTGTGTGGTCACTTCATTTGCGTGACATTTGAAACTACTCCAATCGATATTGATTGTACTTGGAGCATAAAAGATAACTAAACATATAACTGGAATTAAAGACAACCAAGCTTTACTATGCTGAGTAACAGGACGTTTTTCCATTATTGAAAATATCTAAATCAAGCAAATCAATAGAATTATCTACCGAAATGTTCTGTTAGTTGAAAAGAAAAAATTTATCACTAGAAAATACAGTAATAAAAAAAGGCAGGTACGAATTTCAACGAAAGATAGTAAATACAGCGAAACTAAACTATTAAAAAATTTCACGGTGCAAAAAAATTTCTTAAATGAGAAATATTGTATAGATCGAACAGTAATTGGTAACTAATTTGGATTATATATCACGACGCCTTCTAATTATTGGTGAATTAATGATGCGCATTAACTATAGCGAGGTGTTCTTGACGTGATAGCGAAAAATACTGCGCAACAACTCCTCGTACAGATTGGACTTGACAAAAGTACCTTTTGTAAACTGATTATGATGTGTATTAAAGAGACAGAGGTTTTCGCTAAAGGGTTTAAGGGTTTGAGCATAGTCTGAACGTTTGTGTTGGATGTAAATATTGTTAAAAATTTCATGTTGTGCGCATAACGTATAAAACGGTTCTGGAGCCTAATTATCAGTTGCAGGAGCAACAGGTTTGACCATAGCCTAAAAATAATTGATCTCACTACTCATATGGTCAAAGGGTGGATGGTGAAGCTTTTGTATCAGTTAACATTTTACACTGTAACATGAAGTGCTATTACGTTGTTCTTAGTGAATTCTTTCCTGGTGAGACGATGATTTGCTATATAGTATATGATAGAGTGGTATCGTTTAGTTTCTATAATTAGGTAATATTTGAGGTGTTCGCGTACAGTTGCGGTTGATTATCGGAACGATGGCGGGATAAACGGTTGAATATTCGTCAAATCATTTGTAAATCTACAGATTTTGGTAATACATTATTCAAAATAACAAATTTTCTGCAAAATATGTAAAAAATAGGACAACACCCTGCTTTAAAGTAGTACATCTGTAAGGAACTCGAAGTTTGTATTGCATATACTTGCAAACGAAAGTCAAATACGCTTAGTGTTTAGAAGCAATGTATGCTAATTCGAAAGCAGTTATCTGTTTCACTTCGAAATTTTACTAGATCAACAGTCAATTTGTATGGAAAATAAATAGTTAGCGCTTTACGGTCATTACGGGCTTCTTAATGGAGATTTCTTCCATTCACTTTTACAAATATTTAATCATACTTCAAGAAAGTACGATACTTGTCAGACAGCCACTTATACCCACCCAATTCAATTTCCTCCGAGAAGGCATAAAGAAAAGGGTAAAGATCATCGCTCCTTGAAGACCTAAGTCAATTAAGGCAAA